>DWNE01006181.1:0-13288 GCA_018249875.1 Cecropterus toxeus | reverse complement strand
TTCGTCTTTGTGTATCCATGGCACCCACGACACAGGAGAAAATCCTAGTGTGGGGCTATGAGTGTAGAAAGCGTGTGAGCGTGTATGAGAAAAAAAACATGTAATAAGCCGACCTGAATAAAAATGGCTCCATAAACTGAAATTGTTACCAAAAGTATCATACAGATAGAATAGAATCAAATAGAATCAAAGATTGCAACAATGGTTTTGTAACAATTACTGAATACTTTATGTATCTAATATATTTATGAAACGTTTTATGAAACAGTCCATGCATAAAATTTCATAACCGTCTACTTTATTTTATCATAACTCGCCAGCTCTCTAGTAAGGGAACAATAACATGATGAAGAGAAATCGATAGATACAATGTGTATAAAAATACAATCAGTTTCTGTAACGGCATTGCGGCAGTTAATTGCGCATTTTACGCCCGCAGTTAACAGTTACTGCCACCCAGTACTTACCTGAGAAACGATACAATTAAATAGAAATTAATTAAAATATTTCAAGGAAAAGTTAAGTCTACTAAGAAAAGAAGTCATTATTTGTTTCGAGTTAATACCCAAAAACTGGTTATTAAATGCTATGTAGCATATCTTTATCTACATTGCTGTCTAACCCTTTTATTTATACATTGCATTAAGTAGTTGTTCAACGCGAAAATGATGAGGTGGTGGTTAACATACAGAGCATGGGAAGAGCGCCGCGACCTTTTAAAGGGACTTGCGTAGCTTCGTGACGCTATAGTCAGAACTCCTGTAGCACGGAATTAATTACTAATTTACCGAATAGAAAATATTTGCCACTTATTTGCGTGTATGACACTTATTTTATAAGTTAGCAATTGGTTTATTATTGTTTATTGCGGTGCATAAAGTTTTAATACATTTTAAACTTGTTGTTTCTAGTTGAAGTCATGTTATAATCTCACTCTCATCACTCTCATCTCCCACTATATGCCTGAAGAAATATAGCTTAAAAATGTGTGTTGGCTTGTTTAAATGCTAACGAACTTAAGTTCAACGGCCGTTGGAATATTATTTTCAAAGGTTCCGCGGCGCGAAGCTTTTACGTTTGCTTTGACTGATTCCGGGCTCAAGTGACCACCGCAACCGTTTGTTAGTGGATTTGAATCGGAAAACTTTAAAACCAGACAAACTGACTGCAGTTTTTGAAATTCGAATAACTGAATAAGTTTATCATTATTATTCCAAGGGAGTTCGTGCTCCTATTAGCCAAACTTAAGGCGATTGGAATTAAACGGATATTTGCGTATCGACGCACAAACACCTAGTCAGTATATATGACAGTCAAAAGTATGTAACGATTTAATCTACAGACGTTGACTAATAAATTCAAATAAATGCACACCAGTTCTCACACACACACCGCCCATGGTCATCTACATTAGCGCACACACACACTTATAAGCACACGTGCAAACGCACACAGATGAACAAACTCACGCACACACTTAAACACCCAAAAACACTCATACGCACACAAACGCGACCGCATAAACACACAAGTATACATAATAATATATGAATAACTTTCCTTTATGGACACTCGAGTAAAAAGATGAAATATTTATATTACTTACTTACCCGAGTCATGTTTGTGACTGAAACTGAATAAAACCTTCTCTTCCAACTGAAATGATTAAATCCAGGCTACTCCCTGTGTCTGCAGGAACACGAACACTTCGTAGCCAGAGTAATACGAGATCGTCCGAGCACTAACATTCTTTGCAACGTGAAGACACGACGTGATCCGAATTTTACACCCTCAAGAATTCTGATGCACGAGATTCCATACTAGCTCCCCTTACAAGAAACTTCTTGAAATGAAACTTTTACGAGATATTCATGCAAATGCTTAACGACTTAACATTTTCTTGTTACCTGTTTTCGTTCTTCGAAGTGCACTTTAAGCTATGATTCTGGTATCATTATTTTCTCATCGTTAATTCATCATTGTCACACTATCACATACGGGTCCTCTCAGGTTGAGATGGGTTTAGACGATGTTCCACGGTCTTGGCCAAATAGAAATTGGTAAGTTCACACCCCTTTGAGGTCGTTATTTTTGGGGAACTCTACTTATAAGGTACACGTCTACTATTTCTAAAAATAATATTAGTTTAACGAAATAATTAAATAATAATAATTACATAAATAATTATAACTGAAATAATATATTTTTCTTTCTACTTTCGTTATAGCACGTAAAGCTCGCAGGTAAACGTTACATGACACGTAATGATATGTGACGTCATTCGTTCTGATTAGCATTTAAGCCAGGCCGATTACATTATTTTACATTTAGATTATCTTCAAAATATAATTAATCTTAAAGTTTTATTTAAAACGTCATTTTTAAGAGGTCATTTTATACCCAGAAATCATAAATTGTTTGATTATTATTTAACTATGATCGCCTATTAAATGGCATGCCTATTATATGGCTTTACAGATTAAATATCATATTTTACGGTAAAAAAATCTAAAAATATCGTAAAACCCTAAGCAACAACAAAGGGTGATCGATCGACAGGTCATCAGGGTGCTACCACATGTGGAGACAATCGGGTAATTCCTTCCGTCTCGCCGGCTGTTCCCCTCAACGTGACTTGTATCTCAAGTTTAACATTATATTTTCCTGGTAAAAGTGGTTTTTCGATATCCGGTTTTAAGGATGCAACATTTTATATAATGCAGTCTTTTAGTAAATAATAAACCAAGAATTGGTATTTTAATTATTAAATCTAATGAAAATGTTAAAAGAAGGTTATAAGGTTACAAACGTCTATATCACAAAAAATGGTTTATATAATAATATTACAGGCACCTAGAACTGACCTTAATACAACGTATATAAGCATATATTATGAGTATAAGAATAAAAATGTATTAGTACTAAATTAATAGTTATTCTACTAATAATAATTCTATTACTTTTACTTCTATTAATTCTAATACGTTTTTCTTATGAACATCTCGTATTACGTAATAAAGTAAATAAACTAGACATAGAAACAATAAATTGAGTCCTAAATAATTCGATCGTAAATACACATTTCTGGACGGGTTTGATTGGAAGTGATGTTTTCCGGACGAATTCCATAAACTCGATTCGCTAACCATTCTAGCTCGAGCTTTGTTGTCCGGCTTGTAGTAAATAACGCGAAATTCCATTACAATAATACCGAAGAAAATGTGGAAACAGAGACGCATTCGTCTACTTTTTTAACAACTTGGGAATATTTCCAACGAAGCAACATGTTGAGTCAAAATATTATACACACATAAAAGACAAACCCGTTGACTTTCTTGTCGGATATTCTCAGTTAAGGTCGTGTACCAATCCGGTGGTAGTAAAAGAATAATATAAATGACAATTTGTTAGTGCCCCCGTAGGCCTATACAAAATAAAATTCATTTCATCTCTTACTTTACATTAAATTCTGAACCTCGTTTCACGTGCATTTGATAAAAATAAATCATATGTCGAATAAAACACGTGAAAGCCTTTTATGTAACTTTTCAGCGTATTCAGAAATACCTTATTCAATGTTGAATGAGTAAAAAAGATTTCCCTCGAATAATACATTTCGGAGTTCATGCAGGAAATATTCCGCATATTTGATCTAAAAATATACAATGACAATAATTCGATGTTATGTATTTATGAGGGATATCTCAGATCTTGTAAACTCCAAAATCCTGTAGCGAAATGTTTTTATAGAATATTGCGACATCAATTGAAACGAAAGTACTCGTATTTCCCACGCATATTAATTTACGTCCCACGTATAAGGGCCCACGACTACATTAAGATCTGATTATTCCACAACATAGTTAAAAAAAAATCAAGAGATATACCTATTCAATATTTAACGCTGCTTTTTAGTATTATTGCTGAAAATCTTATGATAAAATGTTCCATGTAGATATTTTTGTATACATATTTGGCAAAGTTCAATCTGCTGCCAAGCTTTACAGCCATTTCTGAAGAATGGCCACGTTCATCAAACATTCTGGACAGAAACTTCGATACTGTGATTCAGTGTACAAGTAGCGCCATCTCTTATTGGCCAGGGTAACCTGTCAAAGTAGCAACGCAACATCCAAACTTAAGTAATTTACGTCACAATTAATCAAGCTATTTGTTCAAGCCAGTTTAACTCCCAAAACTGCTAAACTCTGGCTATGTTCGCCCCGTGCAACCCTTATTTATCGGTTTAGTAGGTTATTTATAACCTAAGACAATTTCACAAACAACTTGTTTATTAAATTTATTGTGTATCGTGTATATGTTTTTTTTTTCGAGCAAATTATTACCATCCGTACAAAGCTAGGTTAATCAATATGAAGCAAGGCGGTACCCCTTATCATGAGAAATTTCTTGCTTTTAACATTCAGAAGTTTACAATTTTACACAATTGAGTAATCTTACGCTTACACGAGGTTTTCAAGTAATTTCAAGTTAGGTATCCAGCAATTGGTTTATGCACTAAATCAATAATGTTCATCAATCTGCATTTAAGCAGCTCAGTATATTCTTGTTTTCCAAATAGCTGACCTAATCTTTTGGCGCTACGTAGCTATATATAAAAGTGATATTATTAAGGAATGTATTGTATACATTTATAGAACATAGTTGTAAACATTATACTTTTTTATTAGACTGAAGTAGCAAACAAGCATGCAGTCCACCTGATGGTAAGTGATTACTGCTGCCCATGGACGTCTGTAAGCAACTTCTTATAGAACAGGTGTTCTGTAAGAATTCGATCATAGAGGAGTCGCTACTCCCGAAGACTACGATGTTCGCATCAAATACAGATAAGTCGGCAACCACACCCTTCTACCAAACCGCAAGTACTGTTTCACGCTAGAAAAAGGTGCGGCGGTGGTACCTCCCCAGTCGATCTATACTGTTTCTACCACCTGGTAAACTTAAACAATATTATATTAAAACATTTTGTTATGGATCAAAACATATCACCATTTGTGGTGTTGCTTGACAGGCACACAATAACGAGATTAAAGATCTCTCTGGCATAGAATTTCTGACAGGAAAATTTAGTATTCAAGTCTGTTTATAATCATTATTCATTCTAGTATTCGCAGCTCATCCAGAGCTCAATGGACCATATTTTAATGTCGTGAAAATTTGTTGCTCAACGAACCATTCCAGCCCTAGATTAAAAATAAACTGAAACGAAATTTGCTTCGTGTTTTTAACAAAATTTCATATTTAACCATTACACAGTTAAAACTGGCTTGTAATTTATTTTCCATCAGAAAATTGTTGCTACGAAATAATTTAATGATCATAATTTACGAACACCTGTTTAAAGTGAAACAGTAACAAGTTTAGTTTAATTATTTTAATATGTGTTTTTAACTTACTTTTTTTAAAGCGTGAGTGTGTTTGTAGTCAGTTATAAAAATATTTCCTAACTAGTTAAAAATATTAAATGGAAAAATCCGACTCGTATTTTGTTCAAATGTAATATTGAAAATTGAGACGATTCTAATATAAGACATTTTAGAATCGTCCAAATTGACACATTACACACATAAATACATACATACGCTCGAAAAACACTTCTCTTCTCCTGATGTAGTCGTGTAAAAGTTAATCGTATATTGAATTTCATAATTATGCATTTAATATAGATTTTTGGTCCTTCAACATTGGCCTAATTAGTACTTATCAGAACATTGTATAGAGAATCTCTTTGTCACTTAACACGGTTCCTTTATCTTTTTGAGGTTCCGTTATTAGTACGTCCATATTATCCATCCACATCAGATTTCTTTCAACTTGTGTTTTAACTATCATTCTATCACATGTAAACCGACTGTTCTATCTAAATGAAGTACACCTGTTCTGCGACACATTACCCGAGAAGGGCTCAGGTGTGGAAAGGAATTGTCGCCCATTACGTGCCTCGGACCATTTCATAGCGACTCATGGCAAATTGTTTGGAACGTAGAAGACGCTGCTTAATATTCATGTCTCGGGTGCTACGGATATATAAAATCCTACGAACGAGATTATTGCTCCAGTTTTGTTTTATTCGTCTGTGTGCGAGACAGCGTTATTGCGGGGATGTGAGTTGTGAGACAATGTCGCCTTTGTATTAGCTACTTAATGCTCGCTGGCCTCAACATGTTCAAATAAACGTTCCTTTGATATCAATATTGTAAAGAATATTCGAATATTATATCTTGTATTATTTATAACTAGGTATTTCTATTTTTATAACCTGCCTTTAGAGACGTTCTTTACAGTGATTAGTAGTTAAGGATATTTCTTTTTATCGTATCTATCTACATCCAATATAATCTTAATATAAATTATGAATATTTTTCTTCTGAAAACTGTGTTACACAAATATATAGAAATAACATTAAATATATATGAAGGAACGTGTAAACTTGCATTGCATATATCCAAGAAATGTACAACTATGAGGTGATAGATCTTGTTTTATCACCTTAAATTCTACGCAGTATCTTCTAAATATATATATGTAACTCAAAGGTGACTTACTAACATAGTGATCTATCAACGCACAGCCCAAACAACTGGACGATCGGGCTGAAATTTGGCACGCATATTATGACGTAGGCATCCGCTAAGAAAGAATTTTGATCAATTCTACCCCCAAGGGGAAAAAATAGGGATTGAAAATTTGTATGAAACTTTGTCAATTTTAATACTTCTTGACGCGAGCGAAGCTGCGGGCAAAAGCTAGTAAAGGATAAATACGTTACTGTCAACTTTGTAACATGGCCATTGCATGGCCTTATCTTTTTAAGTTTCAGGTCGACCCCGCAAATGGCTCGAGGCGCGGTCTCGTCATGTAAAACCCATTAAGTGTGGGTCACACACAAATTTGACGTTACGTGATCTCGACCCACAAGTTGTAACATTTGTTGGGAAGAGCCCGTGATTTTATTTTTGAAGTTATATTTTTTTTTACAATGAAAAGGTTTCAATATGTAAATGCGCGGCTGAAAATTCAAACACAATATTTATTTTCCATATTCCATAAAAGTTCGACATATAAAAGTACTTTCTACAACGTAAAAAATATAAGTATTTCAATAACTCCGCAATTCTTTCTACCTATGTCGAAGTAATGCTAACATAATATTATTTCAAGTAACAATCGAAACATACTCAAGACTCAAGCAGAGTAAAGATAAATTGCAATTCGTTCTGCCTTACGGCAAAACAGAATCAAGCGAACATTTCCACCAGATAATTTTGACAAACTCAAAAGAGAGAGTCGGAGAATTGTCGTCAATAGCTGAGAATTACGTCATTAGTCGCGAGCTTTTAAGAGCTGTTGACTCCACTCCGGTTCCGTAAGAAGCAAAATACAGTTGTTAAGAAGTGCTACAGTCACATAATTGCGGCCACCATCAAGGGTGCATGAATGCGCCGTGACGAGCGCTGATGGCTCCGGCTGCATACCGGTCTTTTGATGAAACCATGATTACACCATATATACGCATGCGACTATAATGCAAGGATGCAACGATACTAGAAGAGACATGATAAAGTATAATTATTAAGTTATAAGTATTTTATAGTGCGCTGAAATAACGCGTTCGTGGCAGGTAGTGTCCGACAGAAAAAAAAAAAATTTTTTTGCCCTCCCATGAAAATGGGAACTGTGAAAATTTTAGGGTTAGTTACGATAAGTTTTGTTTTTTTGCATTCGTGTTAGGTACATTATATGTTGTGATTTATAGGCATGTATTAACATATATTACTTCAACGCATCACCAGTCTCCTCCAAATTTTGAGAGCTTGTGAAAAAATTAACTTCAATAATTCCTTTAAATTTAAATGTCGTCTCGATTACAGTCTCCTCCCAATTTTGAGAGAGCTTTGTGAAAAAATTTAACTCCAATAACTCCTTTAAATGTTGTCTCAATAGTAATTTTCGTATATAATAGTAAACGACCACTTAATAGATGACCACAGCCGTCCTTGTAGATCTGTTAAGAACTATAAGAAGTTGGCCACAGATGCATTGTTAGCCCTGATCACGAAGTTTGATAATCTTGGATAAGTATTGATTTCTCACTACATCAATTATACCAGATCATAGGAATGCTTAACATACCTATTAAACGGTAAATGGTGACGTTTGGAGACGGATCACAAAAGGCTGGAGCAACTTTAAGTTTATTATTTGGCAAAGGAGGATCTCACGTCAGGCTACGAGATCATGCCTGGGGAGCGACCGCACTCCGACTGTCAGTCTCTGTGCGGAACTTGTTTATATGCAGGATGTTGAGAAAACTCCGATATCGTGATTCAGAATACAGTGGCGCCATCTTTTGATGAGCTGCGATAGGTCGCTACAATTGTAATGCCATATTGTGCCTTCACATTGGTTGTTCCTTCTAGGCCGGCTATATCTTTTGTATTAACATACATACCAGTTGACGAGCCTTTGTACCGCGCATTCGAGCGAGCTAAATAAAAACTGCTCGCGAAACGTGAATATGAGAACTGCTCGCAGTGTTTTGGAATACGTATTTCTCGGTTTAGATTGCGATCGCTAGCTTTGAATGTTGCAGATTCAAAACCAATCGTTACAAATACTGTTTATCTTTCTCTCTTCTATCTAATATGACTTAGATGGTTTAATTATTATTATATATCATACTTTATAGCGCATGCTGTGTGTGACCGCACAAATAAAAAAATAAGAAAAATGTAGTAAAAGTTAATTTTAGTTGTAATTTCGTATACTTTAATACATTAATTCTAATATTTATGTAATATTTAAAAGATAACTTTAATTTTGTGAATGTAAGTTAGAAATCAAGTACTGTAATCAGCGGTATATCTAATTTGCTGAAGATTAGAGCTTGGGTTGATGGTTGGCTTTACAATCGTCTCTGGATATAAAATGATAAAAAACAAGTGGTTACATACGATTGAAAATTTCATATTCAAATATATATAAGAAATTTAGCCGGTATGTACATCTATTCGTTCAAATGCAAGAATTGTGTTTCTCAAGAAATATGTATAGTTACCATCCGGTTGAACCATATTAATTTTACAAGTAAATTACAAAATATATATTTCAAATATTTAACGATGTTACTCATTATGTATACTAATTACAGGTACAGTAATTGACTACCCAATAATATCCCGAAACAGGAGTTTACGGAAGTTAATGATACAACCGGACATTTAAAACCATGTTTAAATTTTCATTGTGTGTTTTACGATTACCGTAATTAAGTAATGTATCCACATAATTGTGAAATATTGTGCTATGTACGTATGTTATACAGTAAAAAGTTAACAGTTTATTACGTTGCACCACAATTCATTCAAACAAAGTAACAAACAACATTTTTAAATCAAATTACCAGGAATCGAGTACTTACAAGAGTATAAGTCTATCGCTACATGTTAAAAAGAATTATTCCTTAATTATTTCTTTATAAATTTCCATTTTGCTTTAACATATAAATCGTTGACAGGGTATCACAAGCTGATTTTACTATGAACATGTAAAATTGGAGACAAACTTCTTATTAAACTCTTCAATTGTCTTATTTAAATTTATATTAGTAAAATCTTGTTTTAATGCTTCAAAAAAAAGTTTTTAGTAATACTTATCGTTTTGTTATCTGTATTTTTCTCATAAAGCCTTTTTATTTGATACCAAAGAGTTTATAAAAAAATCCGCCATCTTGGGAAGTCCGATATTTTGAATTTATAATCACATTACTAAACTAATCATAATCATATCAACCCAGCTCATCCAAACTAAACGTGTATCTAAAATTTCATCTCATTTGGTTGAGTTTACCCATTTTAAAATTCAATTGTAAGATTTGATTCTATTATTATGGGAACTAACAACCCAAGAGCTTGTAAAAAGGTACAAATCCCTTTCGAAGTACGGTGAATTTTTTCTATGTACGAATTGAATCACAGTAAATTTTCACGTTATATTTCTTTTGTTTGATTGCATGGTAGTTTGGTTTAAATTTTGGTTTAACTATAGCGGCAAAGTGCTGTAATTTCATGCAGTACTAACATTCACATCTTTCCGAAGCATCTATATAATTTCCTTGCAATGTTGCATATCACGGATATAACAGTACTGAAGAAAATAGCCGTCACGTGACGCCTGTTACTTGTACGGTTCAAGTAATATTGTTTGTACGAACACGATGTTTCACATCTAATCGTGAATGTAAATAAATAAAAGACAAGATTGCGAGAGATACTAATATATAGCACAATGAAAATAACGCTATCTAATAACAGTACCCCACACTAAGTCGAGCTAACACCACAGCCCGCTTAGTTTTGTTCGATACTTAATAGTTCCAAAATGTATAAAATAGATGACGCTAAAATAAATAAAGACGAGCACCACTAAAACAACAATCAGGTTATATATTATGCATAGTCCTCAAGAGTACGTATGTATGTGATATTAATCACAGACGAAATGGTAACCTCCCTGTAAACTTAGTTGAAACCTACAGTAGTACATAAGTTACAAGTATTTGTACTTAGAAACTACAGAAATCAATGGCCACTTTACGTCATATTAGCAGAAAATGAACTTAACATTTCTCTTACTGAAAGAAACCATTATTTAAATAAAATATTATTCAATGCACCACAAAACATTTCTCAATTTTGATAGGCACCTATTTTATAGTTCTTCGATAAATTCTGTATTAAGCATGTTATGTTTTAGAACTGAATTTCTATAAAATACATTAAGAGCTCTCGCATAAACTAATAAATCTCTTTGTTGGATAAACGGAATTCTCATAAAACCTTTTAATGTCTCACGCAGAAATATTATGTTTCCATTTCTATGCTCGTAAAGGCAAAATAATATCAATTGTGTGATAAATGTTACCTACTCACTTGCTAACAATATTTTAAAAGTTAAATAATTAAAAACGTTTGTTTTTTTATAGAGTGATTAAATGCTATCATGCTTCTCAAATATATGGTTCGAGATGATATTCCTAGGCAGGTGCCTATTTAAAAATTAAAAATTAAAGTATTTTCAGGTACTTATTCGAAATGTGTCACTGTATTGCTATAATGATGTAGGAAAATAACATGCGATAACCTACATCCACGAGTGTTCCGTAAAAAGTTCTCGAGTCCATTACTGAACATTGAATTTACCTCTATAAGGAGGTATATATCCCAATAGTCAGTTGTTATATTACACAGTCAAACGCCGTTACCTTTCTCTTGGATTTTGCCTCTTAATGACAAGTCGCCTATGATATCCACAAGAAGAGTGGCTACTCAAGACACCACACGGTATGGCACGCATTATTTTAAAAATCGGCTAAATGCGAGTGCGCATCGCGCACAAAGTTTTCCGTACCATTGTCTACAAAAAGTGGCAAAAAACCACGTTTGTTGTATGAGAGCTCCCCTCAAATATTTTGTTAATCCTGTTTTAAGTGCATCCACAGACCATAATTATATACATCATCTATGAAAAATTCAACTGTCTAGCTATCACGGTTCGCGAAATACTGCCTGTCAGACAGACGGACAAGCGGACAGCGCAGTCTTAGTAATAGCATTCTGTTTATACACTTAGGGCACGGAACCCTAAAAATCATTATCTATCTGAATCCAGAACTTAAACTACGTACTATCTCCAAAAAGTATAACTTAAAGAACATTTTTTTTTAAATTTATTAAAAGTCCCCTAGGATATTTATAGTGCGGCTTAATATTTCTAATTACTTTAATAGCGGTAAATGTACTAATTAAATTTTATATCACGTCAAGCAAGGCTGTAACATTTTTAATTTATTCGCTGCGAAAATGGGGAATTGATTGAAACCTCCGCAGTTTCTACTGTAGATTAATTATTTTCCTTAATGAAGTCCAATTAGTGGGCGAAGCCATCAATCTTCGACTCTGCGGGGTGATGTATGACCCCCGAGGTATTGGCAGAGAGGTCATAAATTATTTCAGCTAATATCCCTGTAAATTTCAAAATTGCTTTGAAAGGAAATGGGGCGTTAGATTAAAAAGCAAAAAATGCTTCCACACATTGGTTTTACCACTAAGCTTTTCGCAGCACTGTGTTAGTTTTCGTAATTTTATAAAAAAAATAAGCGATTCTCGATACCATTTACCATCAATATAACCGAGCCTTATTGTTAACACCCACGAATATTCTGAACACGCTCAAAATACGCCGGTAGACCAGTTAAATGCGTTGTCCAAACACACACGAAGCCTGCTACCGACAAGCTTATGCCATAAAATATTGTGCAAACTAACAACGTATCGACAAAGAGCCCGTCGACTTAATCCTACGGGGAACATCGCAAAACATTTGTTTACAAAACCTGTCAGCCTGAAAAACGAATTGGAGGTAAATACAGATGCCGCAAATGTAGACCGAAAATAAACTTTTTCTATTTCCCTTCGCGAGTTGTTCTAACAGTGCGAGTGAATTTTAATAGAACTGCCTATTTATTCAGCGTTCGGTGCGTAAATTGCGTACGAGTAAGCCCCCGAATATATTTGTTTTGTCTAATTGGTACATGAAGCGATGTAGCATATGTTTACGAATGTGCGTACAGTAACTTATGTCATATTAATCTCCTTTTGAGTCAAATAATCTTCATCTATATACGTCGCTGTGGTTTGAGATACCCCTAAAGACGATGACTTACTTAAATACGTTTTATTTATATTCAGACGAAACTGAAACATTACTGAAGAGTGAAGATAATAAAGTTTTAGTACACTTTTCCATTTTTAGATTGGTCTATATATTAACGCTTTTTAAATTTAATAAATTCTAAGTTATTAATTTTAAAAAGGTACTAAATGGTATATATGATGTTTGTATGTATTATAAATACATACATTTCTTTGGAATGTGCTACGGCCCAAATGGCTGGACGAATCGTGACGATGATATATTATTAGATTTTTCTCAGTTTGAAAAATGTCATAGGCTATATGATTTTCAAAAATGGCGCCTACAGATAGGGTAAACAGATTTAGAACACACGAATTTTTTACTATCACGACAATATGGGTATCAAATGAAAGCTAGTTAATAGATCATTCTGAAAATATAATTGTGTACTAAAATACTTTTATATGACGACCCGCGTGGCCGAGCGGTTACCATACCGATCCAACGCGCAGTGGGTCCCGGGTTCGATTCCCGGCCAGACAGGCATCTAAATGATGAGTTTAGATT
>DWNE01006180.1:0-13289 GCA_018249875.1 Cecropterus toxeus | reverse complement strand
GCTATATAGTAAAGTCGAGATTGAAATATACTTCTTAGGGAGTTAAGGCGCGGTCACCCCACTTCTTCTAAATAAAATACTGGTTAATAAAATCACGTCAAATTTTAATAAATAATAACAGATAAGATATGTGCTATATAGTAAAGTCGAGATTGAAATATACTTCTTAGGAAGCTAAGGTGTAGTCATATATCGGCTTCCGTAAATAAAAATATTGTTTAATAAAGAGACTTAGACTTTCGAAAAAATAAGTACCTATACACTAAAAAGTCGCTATGTAGTAAATTCGATTGAAATTATTTCTTAGGGACTTAAGGCGTAGTTAAACTGGCTCTCGTAAATAAACATAGTGATATTAATTTTTGATAAACAATATAATATACACAAGATGTTTGCTATTTAGTAAAGTTAATATGAATAAAATGTATGGAATAAAAGTCTAATGTTAAATGACAGACAGACAGAGACACTGAGTAAACTAGCAAGTCTATGAACATGTCATTTTTGCATAAGATATATAAATCTTAAACAAGTAAAAGGATAAGGTTGTTGTTTATTTCATCCATGGATCAAACCTTGTTAAATGATACAAACGTTTTGTTTTTTCTTTGTCATTTTTCTACTAAATATACAAAATACAAAAAAAAAATCCCGAATTTGCTATTCGGGATTTTTTTTTACGGGATAGAAACAAAGTTATGCAATGTATTGTTAATCTACTGCAATCTATACGAGAATACAATTTCTCGAACGCATCCCTCGTATATTATTTCTATCGTTTATTTTAATATGCGATTCAAATAATAAACAATCAAAAAATAAATACTGATCACGCGCTTACTGATTTCTGTTTGAAATCTCACTCGTTTCTGAATTCCTATTAATAGGTAATTCTTAGGTAGTCGTATACTAGTTTTACGATATAACGCCATCTATTATCATAACGTTAAACAAGGAATTATTATGAAAACAAAAAACCCAAATGCTAAAACTGAAACGCGCAGTCGGATATTTTGCTTTTATAAAAAATATTTATGTAACTTATTAGAAGTTTTGCATCAACGTAGTAACAAAACAGTGTTATAATAAATATATTTTTGGAGTGAACTATTCTTTTAGCTTTCATTTGATAGCTGTAATGATTGATGTAATGATAATGAAAAAATTGTCTTATGCCCCCCTCTCCTTGTTACAGACCATTGTTTTAAATTATATAGCCTATGTCACTTTGCAAACTGGAATTTGGACTGTAGCTCCGGCTAAAGAACTAAACGGACGAAAAATATTACCGTCCATTTGACGCAGTCACGTAATAACAGTAAGGTTAAACCAATACACAGTAGATTAGCTCTTCATGGGGCGGTATGGTGCCAATTAACATTTTAACAATGGGGAGTCCTGTGAGTCCAAAGACGCTTTGATATAAGGTCTTCAATGCATACTGTAATTGTGAATTTACAGCGAGTATCAGTAAACTGTACCAAATCCGTCATTCACCCTTGCTTGTTTGCTTGTTGCACATGCTTGTTGCTGACCGCAGTGAGTTGATGTTAGACAAAAAGACGCTGCTGTCCATTAGGACAAAAAAAAAAGAATTTTTGGACTAAATGCTGTTGAAGACCGACACAACACCGCATCACTACATAACATGACGCTGTACGTAATGGTCATCACTAATTTAGTGTATTAAATATTATGAGACGCATTACATCTGAGTAGGGGGCGCCACTATACTACTTGCGTATACCTACTAAGAATTGTAGTTAACCCTAATTATTACTTAAAAATACCCTTTTATCACTTGCCATTTTACCACCTTGTGACAGTTATTTATACAGTGTTTTTTCTATACAATTTTAATTGAACTTTTCATGTTTTTCGATACTATCCGTCTGCTTCTAGCAACTGACAAATAACTAAATAAGGCCTTTCGTTTTTAAGGCTAGTTTTGGGCACTATAGTTAACAGAGAGCAAATCCGTTTAAAATAGCTAGTCACATTGTATTTGTCCAACTTTCCAATCCGATGCCGGTACAGACGCGCGATTTTAAAAGTTTGCACAATCGCCACAGTTTCATATATCTCCTTCTACCTGATCATAACAAGTTGGAACTTGGCAAAATATTACATCTCCTTTTATTGTACTCAACCAGGTACAAACGAACAATTTTATTCCCGCCCCTTATAAATTTTTGATATCTGTTCCTGATTTTATTTCTCCGTAATTCCATCGTATAAAAGTTGTGAGCTAGATTGCAACTCAAACGACATGTCTACATTAACTTTGTCGATAAAACCTATCTAAGCAGAATCGGACGAAACTGATTTCGAGACTAGTCAATTTTGATTTTCCTTCGTAAAAGTCAACCTTCCTTTCTTTCCTGCTTTGTATTAGCGAATTACACGTACATACGTGTTATATTGTTTCTTTTATATGATTTTAATTTACAGGTTTTTAATTTTTCAGTATACTTTAAAACAGAGAAACAAGGTTTCGCCCAACGTTTCGAGTATTTTCTACTTCAGTACACTTATGGATAACTATGCGAACTTCACTTGATACTCATATTGGGTGGGTTGGAAAAAATATATATTCCGCCATTTCATTGCGGCGGCCATTTTGGAATTACAACAATATTGATTACATATAATTCCATTGTCATCAGAAATCAATGTGTATTCCAAATTTCAGCTCAATCTGATACTGAGAAGTGGGTTAAATTCAGCTTGCAAGTTTTGACCCAACCATACATAAAAACATTGCAAGTTAAATAAAATCTTTTAATTAACAATACTTCTTTAATTACAATTAGGTCCCTATATGACATCAATAGGGGACTCATTCCCGCCAGAATCTGCCAATCCAGCTGGGATATACATATTTTCATATCATCGTATACTACTTTACTCGTTAGTAATGATATGGACTAAAATGTTTACTGTTTTTTACATTTCTCATTTGCATATAAGTAGGTAGTTACACGGACTGCCATTTTTTTTGTTATAAATTACGATGTAAGTTAATTAATCATAAAATTTTGAACAACCGGATCAATTCTGTGACAAGAGAGGCTGTCGAAGTAATAATGATAAATCGTTTGGCGCTACTTTAAAGTATGATAAAGAACGACATCCTTCAATTAATGTTAATGTTTTCCTATCTTACATTTTTGTACTTATGTAAAAACTATGTAATGTTACTTATAATCGTATTGGCTATAATACATTTATAGAAAAAATATTTAGTGCAGCGATTTCTATCATGTTCAAACCCAAAATCTATTGCGTGCAGGTTTGATGCTAGGCGAGGCAAAAAAAACACAAGTTTATATTTCCAATCTGGGTCCGATTCATCTCTGTATGGGTTCAAGACATCCGCAACACTGACAATTGTGATATTTTATATTTTAGTACCAAAATCCTTAACTTGCCTAAACTTAAATATATATACGCTCTCCATACTGAGAGCGTTACTATTTTTATTTAATGCTAGTACGCTAACTATTTCATTGGATCTGACTATAAGGTGTCCTTATACTGTATTAAAACAAGTCGAAGCTTTTACACCTTTTACATATAAAAATATAATTTAAAGGATGAGGCTAAGTGGTCACTGCTCATGTACAAGGGTTCTATCTGAGCCAATAACAAATGCGTTATGCCAAAGGCTAAGTTGGTTGTATAGATAAAGATAAGATAAACGCTTTCTACACTCATTGCCCTACAGTAGGATTTTGTCCTGTGTCGTGGGTGCTATGGAAACACAAAGACGACCCACCCAGACCCAGAACAGAAATCTAAACTCATCATTCACATTTCTGTCTGGCCGGGGATTGAACGCGGGATCCATTGCGTGTCAGACCGGTATGGCGACCGCCCCGCCACGGTGTCGTCATATGAAAGATAAATGATGTATCATATGAAAGTAAGCCGGCAAGCGTACCCATGCACCGAAACTCAAGAACTGCTTCACGCTAGCAATATGTGTAATGGTAACTCGGTTAAACCGTACTCGTTGTACCTGTTGTACTCGTTGTACCTTGAAAAACTTTTAAAATTTAAATGACATTTTGTCTACAAGGTCCGTTGGCAATAGCCGATAGTTAAAGATTACAGCGGTAACAGACTATTTGCATGCATTACGATCACCCGTGTGATAGACGATTCCTGTATGGGAAGCATAATGGAACCTTCGGATATGGCAATATGGGAAATTCTTGCACCGATGTTCAAATTACATTAAGGTTAGCTATCCCAGTAGCGTTGAAATTCCTACCATTCCTAGAACTGCAGTTTTTATTTTTATTTTACGTCTGTTGATATTCTCAAAAATTATTAAATAAGTTAAAAATATGCTGTACATTAAATAATATGATTGATGTAATTAATGCTGTTAGTTATAATCGGTTTTTGAAGGGTATCTGGAATACATTACTACCTACCAAAGTAATTGAAGGTTTGTCTTTGTATGCATTATTATTGAGCATTGCACGACTTTCAACTCCTCTGCTGGGAAGTAAGATGTCAAAATTAAACGACATAAAGATATAATTTCAAGTAAAGTTCTAACTTAAAGTTTTGTAAATAGTTATAAGTTCGCTTTAAGTTAAATCACTTACCTATAGAACATTTAAGCCGTAGTACTGTATCAAATTGCGGTTCTATGATGCAACATCCCAATGTTGAGAATAAATGTTTCAACAGAGTAACAAAGAATGAACTGTTATTAAAATAACTGGGGATTCAATACATTTATAAAAAATCTATCTTCAAGACAACTTCAAGTCCACATCGCCAAGTTTAATTTGTTCATTTATTCGATGATATGGATAAAATAATATTTATTCTGATTGTTATATTACATGCAAGATATGTTTCCAAGCTTACGTTATATTCTAAGATACCGCATCCATTCACAAGTCCTCTGCATACTAATGGGACTGCATGTTAATAGCACACTGCATGTTGCATGAGCGCATTCGTGGCCGTCTTCATGCTAATTGTGCAAATTATCCGTATTCGTCGGGCATTTTCAAAAGCGTTTTCCGGTTTGTACAACATGAATTATTGAACGATAGCGGGCAGCGATATGCGTGTATCCAGTAGATTAGTGGCTCAAAGGCCTTATGTGACATAGTAATTATGTATGTCTAAAAGATAGTGAATGAAAATATGAGTAAATCGCTAAATAACAATCTTAATATTTATATTCTAAGTCGATCGTTTATGGAAGCTTTTTAAATTTTGATCGATATGTAACTAATTAACCGACTACAAAAAGGAGGAGGTTGTCAATTCGGTTGGATTTTATATCTTAAAGTGGAGTAGAGTAGACTTTGCTCATGGAGTTCATTCACAGAATATAAAGAAAGATAGTTTGGGTGGTTCTTTTCATATTAAAGGTACCTTATTTTTTTGTGCCTTATGTCTTATATTAACTCCAGTTTTTTTTTCTATCCCAGGTATGATATTGACGATCCGCGTGGAAATACTACGAGTGTATAAAGTGTTACATAGTATATATATAGTAGACCACTCAGGCAATGTAGGTTTATGTTGAATTTTGGTACAACGAGTCCATGTAGTTCCGGGATCAGAATCGGGCTGCGGTATCCTTTGCCTGCCGTACAAGGCGACTAAAAGGAGGATTCCGCGGTTGCTGGCGGCAAGAGCGGGAGCTCGAACCGTCCAGTTAGGTGACCCCGGGAAGGACGGCGGTACATGTGGTCGCATACCGTCGTAAAGACCAGACGATATGTTGGGCCCAGCCGATCATCTGGGTCGAGCCTGATGGCGCAATGCAGTCAGAGGACTCCGGTTGTGTTCCTTTGGAGATCCCGGAGTCCCTTTCGCAGCGCCGAAGACGGCCATCGGTGTAGTTTTAGTACGGTAAAAATCCCACATAACCCTTACGTCGCTCCCACGGCGTCGGGTACCTTTTGAAGGTTATTCCCTCGAAAAGGGTTAGAACCAATAATGATGACGATAGCAATTAGGATTGCTAACGTTCCCACCGAATTTGGTTCACTTTATAAATCAGTTACAGTCTAGAAAAAGTATGACCCTATGAACCTATCAGTAACATACTTATCTTTCATTCTTATTTCATTTTCTTGAACGGAAAACAAAATCAGCATGCATAATTTGTTTAAACTGAATTTCACCGTTTCATCTTCGCACGTACTTTTCCTTCTAGTATGAACGCAAACCACTCAAGTCTTTAGCACAAGGCGGAATGCGTCTCAGAAAAAAACACTTTTTTCTGCGCACCGGCATACCATACCAAGACGCCGGCAAGTCAAGGCCGTTCATCCGGAATCTTTATCCGGCTACATCGATTACGGTTCTTTACTGTATCGAATATGTTTGAATATATTATTTAATTATTATTACCATTAAGCTACTAGATGAAGTACTCGTGCTTCGATATGTGATATAAAATAATCGCCGTCTTTAAATAGTGCAAAATATCGAAAACAAGTCTATAAGTTGAACATGTAAATAAGCTATATTCATGCAAAATTTCATGTATTTCGGACCAGTGGCTGCTGATTGAGTGACGAACAGACACACACCATCTCATATCTATATATTAGTATAGACTATCCACCACCTGATGGTAAATGGTTACTACCGCCCATGGACATCTGTAAGCAACTTGATATAAAACAAGGGTTCTATCTAAAGTTGATCACAGATGCGTTGCTACCACCCGGTAGTACCTACCTATCCTATTACTCGTTCATTTGATTTTATTTTCATTAAAATTACGTGTAGAAAAGGTAAATTCAATTGAACACCATTTACGAGCATAATCAAGGGAGCAACGCTGACCAGATTTCTAATTGTCCAATTATTTTTTGTAACTTTGCATTCCGAAAAAAGATAATTCGTGACTCTACTTTCTAGTATGATTTTTATACAAAAAGTAAGTGCGTCGCTATTGAACGTTATATGACCACCTTGTAATCAAATGTCCAATGAAAGTAACCTATTACTTAATCTGTAGTTCAGTACCGTACGTAAATATAAAAAAATAAATATAAAAGTTGCCTCAATTACCGGACAGAAGTGTTTACATTTCCAAACCAGTAACATTGTTAGAAATATTACAACAAAACCCGACTGCTTTAAACGTTTTCTAATGATATATTTAATTAAACACTTTTTGATTTTATTAAACGTATTATAGTGTATATATTTTCAGAATTTTCTATTTACTAACTTTCATTTGGTATCAAATGAATGAACGTATTTTATATACTCTATTTGCAGCGCCCTTTTTAAAAATCATAAAGCCTATGTCACTTTCCAAACTGAGAGGATTCTAATGATATGCCATACGTCACGATCCGTCAAACCGTTTAGTAGCGCGTGCCAAAGAAATGGACATACAAACAAAAATACATACATACATACGCTCGAATAACATTACCCTCCTCCTGAAGCAGTCGGATAAAAAATATTTATACTTTTCGAGATGCTTAAACTTAATCCTCCATGATAATATATGCGAAGGATTCAAGGGGGAATGTATTTGGAATTTCTTCTAAATACCTATTTATGGACAGCAATGACTACTTAAGACAACAACGATGGTTCGTTTCGTAATTAATAAATAATAAAAAAATATATTATAGATATTTGAAAAACGTTTCATTACTTCAAGGAATTTTACGTTTAATATTAACGTTATTTGTTGTTATCCAACGTACGAACAAAAGAAATACTGATATCATTAAACATTTTAGAACAATAGGAAACATATGTAGTTGCGGTTATATTTACATAAAGAAATAGCAGTAATTATCAAATTTCATGTATATTTAAACAAACAAATAAACCGCAAAAGTCTCGAGTAGGCATTTAAACATAAAAAATGTTAATACCATTATCCCATGAGGCTTACAACACTATCAGGCTCTTTAAATGAATACTCAGTAGAATATTGAATCGAAAAAGTACCACGAGTCGGTATATATTCTTAAAACTTGTTAATAGCATTGTCCTATTAGGCTTACGACACAATCGGGCTCTTAAAATGAATACTCACTAGAATATTGAACAAAATTTGTTTATACTATTGTCCCATAAGGCTAACGACACTATCCTTTAAATGAATACTCAATAGAATATTGAATCGAAAAAGTACCACGAGTAGGTATATCACCCCAAAACTTGTTAATGTCATTGTCCCATAAGGCTTACGACACTATCAGGCTTTTTAAATGAATACTCAATAGAATATTGAATCGAAAAAGTACCACAAGTAGGTATAACACCCCAAAACTTTTTAATGTCATTGTCCCATAAGGCTTACGATACTATCAAGGTCTTTAAATGAATCGAATATTGAATCGAAATTCATTCGACTATAGTTTTATTAGTGACTTGAACATTTCCACCGAGTTGGTCAACAACCTTACGATAGAACCAAGGTTGGCGAGGTGACATTGCTATAACATAATAGGTTGCGCATGCGACTACAATAGCATACGTCGGCGTGATATGTGCAGAATCTATTAAATCGTTTTAATATGTTACGGGCATTCACGATATGCGATTTTGTATTTCTTTTTGCCGATATTTCGACCCAGTTACATTGATCGTGGTCACGAAACTGCGGTGGCGGCTAATCGTGTCGTTACGTCTAAATATATTGAAGGTGGTAAACGTATAAATAGAATGGCCCGTGTAATTAGTGGTCACATCTGCCTGGTCTGTTGGGATCTCAAATACTAATTATTTATTGGCACAAGTTAGAAATAAATGTGGCGGTGACACCATGAGCTCTGTCGCCTTCCTACATATAATAATCATACTTGTATGCCATGAACTCAGATAAATGTATAGCACCCCGACGCAGATCGGATGGACGCATGCCATTTTTTTAATAAACTGAAATAACAAACGAACATGCAGTTTTGGCAGAAGGATGTGTTTTTTTATATTTGTACCTGACGATAAGGCAGCGGCCTACCTGATGGAAAGAAGTCACCTTCGCCTATAGAAATTTGCAACACCAGAGCAGTCGCCAGTGCATCGCCGGCTTTGAAGGAGAGTTCTTTTTACACCCCTCTTGTTGCAGTCTCACTTATATATAAGGCGACCATCTCAGACCTCGGGAATAGCAACGCTTCTGTGATCGACTTCTATCGAAATCCTGTTCTATATGAAGTTGCTTATAAATGTCCATGGGCGGCAGTAATCACTTACCATCAGGTAGGTGGAGCATGCAGTCCACCTGATAGTAAATTTGGCTACAGACGCATTTTTACTATGCCCTGCAATCCAGAACATAGCAGAACATCTTAAACACTGCTGTTCATCGTCAACCCATTATTGTCCTACTGCTGGGCACTGGTCTCTCAGAATGGAAGAGTTTTAGGCCATAGTCAACCATGATGTCCAAGTGCGAATTGGTAGACTTCACACCTTTGAGAACTCTCAGATGAACGAGAAATAGGAAAGATTTAACCAGTTCAAAATTGAATACGATTTCTTGTCTTACAATGTTGCCTGTTTATATACAAGTTGCTCCTTATCGTTTATCATTATTTACCAACCTTCGAGTGTTGACTGCGATCATTATTATATTTAACAGGCGAAGGAAAACTATGTTACGGGATTTCCTACTTTGTACAAATAAATCTTATCTCTAACTACATAGTAACATCGTTAATACATTAAAACAAAAACTTGACTGGTTAAAACAAAATTTTGTTGTAGCGCGTGCCAAACAAACGGACATACCTACATACAAATAAACAAACAAATATACAAATGTACATACATACGCTCGAAAACTTTTATCCTCCTTCTGACGCTTCGGGTAAAAATATCATACATACGAAAGTATATGAGGAAGTATGTGTCTTTGTTACTCTTTGACGCGAATACTACTGATTGGATTTGGATAAAATGAGCACACAGATAATTTATGTCTTAAACATAGAAGAGTTTTTAACTTGGCTTACATCAAGCGAAGCCGCGGGAAAAAGGTGGTATTTTATATTATCAAGTTGAAGTTAGAGTCAGATAGATATCAAGGTGATTTAAGTACAAAAGTGGTAACATGAGAAAACCTTATTTTAGCCAAACGTTGACAGTAATAATGTTTGTATCATTATTATTTACATATGCATTACAAAACAAATAAAACGTAATCCCATAAATCATATTGTAACGATTTGCCCAAACAATTTCTCTCCGTTTTATGGCCTACGGTAGTTACGTTTTTAACATGAACATTAAACAAATTTGATTATAAGCAAACAAACATTCCTATACTCATGATTCGGAAACATACAAAACGACCGATTATACATAGGTTTTCGATCCGATTTTACCGGATCGCTAGAATGACAAGTTTTAAATAATATTTAGAACACTAATTCTTTAAAGAAAGTTATGGTAAAATAAACAATAAAACAAAAGTAATTATACAATGCAAATAAAATAAACTTGGTCAAGTGTGAGACGGACTCACGCACAAAGGATTGCGTCCTATTACCTATAGAAAAAACGGCAAATATTTATTAAATATGTATTTATTTTTAATTTAATTTTTAAAGTGAAAATATAACTAAATAATCTGTAAATATTTCAAGCGTCTGCCTGTTTCAGTTGTTAATATAGAGCAAAGATATCATGTTGTATGGGGGCTCCCCTACTTTTTCATTTTATTCTATTTTTTTTGTTATATGGCAAACGGAAATACGTCATCTGTGAAGATTTCAACTGTTTAGCCATCACGGTTGTGACTTGGCTGTCTATCTCATATCGACAGGGTTACAGAAAGTTTACAGTGGAGTCCGAATAGCGGAGTCCGTGACAGGATTCCGTTTTCACCCTTTGGATACGGAACCCCAAAAATACAAACCACAGATTTACATTATTTATGAAGTTATTGCAATATTTAACAAGATAACAAGAATTCGAAATCGCACTTAAAGTTTTACTTAAGACAGCCGTTATTCTTATCCGATAACCGGATCCGGGTGAAGTGATAACATTTGCGGGCAACCTAAATCAAAGTGAGTATAATGTGTCATAAACGCGTTGAGGTGATAAACAGGCGTTAACCGGCGTCCCGGTTAGATCAGGAGCGGGAAGAAATCCTCGGGACGTCGAAGGATCGGTTTTATAGCTCCGCCTGCATAATGTAACTTAATGTTCGCGGATTTCGTACGTTGATCTGATTTCTGATTTATACGTGCAATTGAAATTTTGAAAGGGTGGTACGAGGATTCTGTATAATGAGTAATACTTACTTGAGTTCAATAAAACTTCAGGAAAAAACCTACCGTTCGTTACTTTAATGTTATTCCATTTGCTTTTAGCGTTTAAATAAAATGTATGTGTCCGTTCTTATAGCTACGAAATTTTGTTGAGTCTTGTAGTGAAATTTTCCGAAATTCCACAAACGAATATAGAACGAAACACAACATATGAAAAGAAATTCTTAATGAGCAAGCAAGAGGGTAAATACACGAAGTCAAAACAGAAATCTAAATTCATCATTCAGATATCTGCCTGGCCGAGGATCGAACCCGGTACTCGCTGCGTGTCAGCGGCATGATGACTGCTTCTCTGGTCGTTAAGGTACATAACTATTTAATAACCATTGCATTTTGACATGAAAAGTTTACCATACTAACATCGTAGGTGATAGTATTAGACTAAGCAATTAATTTACTAAACTAACTCCCAAGGTAATACAGATAAATAAGCAAGTAGCCGTATGAAGTAGGCACTCAATATAAGGGCAATATACAGTGGTCACATGATAACGTTATCACCAACCGATGATTTAACCGCGACCTCTATAATCTATGCATGTAAATACGAACGTAATATACATTATGTAAATAGATACATAGCTATTCAAATTCAAAGTCACAGCTATGTATATTGAGAAGCTATTTATATTGCTGTTATAGCTAGATTCTGTATGTAGGCTGCAAACGAGTTTGCAACCCACGTAATAAGTGGTCACTTCTGCCTGGTCTGAGTTTGGATCTCAAATACTATAATTATAGGCATAATTTAGAATTAAGTGTGGTACTTTTTTTATCAAATTGAACTAGCAAACGAGTATGCAGTCTACCTGATGGTAAGCGGTTACTGCCGCCCATGGGCACCTGTAATTAACTTCATACAAAACAAGGGTTCTATCTGAAGTCAATCACAGATGCGTTGCTATTCCCGAGGAAATGCATGAACTGCTTCATGCTAGAAATAAGTATGTGGTGTGCTGTGGTACCTCCCCGGTCGAAAAACATTAGAACCAATATTTTTCGACCACCTTCAAAAATACAGTCGAACTACGAGTGCTATCGTCTTCCAACTTATAACCATGTGAATGTTATTTATAAAGATAATTGCATAAGCATCCAGACGTATAACAGAGGCAAGGTCATTTATGATAGACTAAGTTTAAAAAAATCTTATATAATTTACATCATTAATTTAAATAATCTATCATTTATACAGATTACTTTTAACACAATCACCAGAAACACGGTGGAAACTTTAATCTTCCTCATTCCACACATTGGCCGTAATTTTGCATTTATTAGACGATTTTAGCATAAATCTCAACCAAACACCGGTTTTAAAGGCCCTTTGTAATAGTTAAGTAGACAACCTTCGAAGGTTTTTGTCCGCCTCAAAATGTTTTCCGCTTATGCCATAATCTGAAAAAGTTTGAAGGTGATTCCGCATATGTCAATTAATTATATTTCGGTCGAATGAGTTCTTGGGTAAATTCCAAAGATCCCAAGAGACATCTCTTATTAATGTAATTTTATCTTTAAACTTATGTAGTTTGAAATACCATTTGTAGCTCAACTCCGGTTGCATCGCTACGCCTATTTCTACTTTACAAACTCAGTATAATACGCGTCTGTGAGGTTAGTTTGCTGCTCCCCGGGCGACTGGGTATCCATGAGGATTACCCACTTTAAAAAAAAAGGTAAGGTAATCCTATGCTGGTTAAAAATGTCTGGGCAACGGCTACTTACTATTAAGTGGATTACATTCATTTGCTAATTATATAGGTACTACAAAAAAGTACTAGAGTTACTCGTATTTGATTAGATGATGATATTGAGCAGTCATCAAAGCGTAATCTGAAATGAAGTCAAATTTAAAGTAATCTAAGTTTAGAGATGTTGTGATCTACAATCATTATGCAACTATTGCCAGGTAGAAGAACCAATGTAGTTCGACCGGGGAAGTACCACCGCCACACCTATTTCTAGCGTGAAGCAGTTCTTGCGTTTCGG
>DWNE01006179.1:0-13291 GCA_018249875.1 Cecropterus toxeus | reverse complement strand
TCTGTCTGGCCGGGAATCGAACCCGGGACCCATTGCGCGTCAGACCGGTATGGTGACCGCTCGACCACACGGGTCGTCAAATCGCGCGTCGCTATTTTTGTTTGTTTGTTATTATGTAGTAGATAAAAATTCAGACATTTGAACGCATGAAGATGTGAACCTTGCGTCATCACAGGCTATCAGTGATTGTATCGTTCTATTAACACCTCGGAACAATAGACCACTTTATCAGATACGTAATTGTTAATGAATAGAAGAGATTGTGGAGATGTTAATTGCTTCAGTTTATAATTAGTTAATCTTTCGAAGATTTAACACTAGTGGTCGTAGTTTGGCCGAAGTAGAAGCCGATTATCCGGCTATCGTTACAATCTTCGGCCGAAGCCTGAGCTGAAGGTTCAAAAACCTAAAGAAACCTAGTTCCAACTTGGATAAAAGTGAAAATTTTCACGGTTCAAAAGTTTCGGTATAAAGGTTATGTTTATCCTATGTATGATTTTTAGAACTTATAACAATTACTTTGCTATTTGTCACAGATGATAACATTTGAAATAATATGAATTTCGAACACAACTGACCCAAACCCACAAAGTATTGTGCGTTTACCCCTGTGATGTAACATCTTCACTACGGACTCGTGCATTAATTGCAGTTCCTTCAATTTTGGCTCTTGTTAGAAATCTTCGTCTTCGGCAAAAATTTCGGCCCACTTTTCCCAAAGCCGAAGCCGAAGCGAAGCCGAGCACTATTTAACACTTAAATCATAATTGTTTTTTATCTCATCTCAGTCCTCGGAAGTAGCAACGCATCTGTGATCGACTTCCGGTGGAACCCCTGTTCTATATGAAGTTACTTACAGATGTCCACGGCCGGCAGTAACCACTTAACATCAGGTGGACTGCATGCTCGTTTGCTTCATTCTTATAAAATTAAATATAATGGCAACTGTCAATCAATTCGAGATAGTGTCAGTGTGGTGTATAAAAATCTTGACAATGTCCACTCTCTTTTCAATCTTTTTGGTTATCCGATACAAAGAAACCACATGTGACTGACAACTTTAGTTGAGGTCGACAGCTTTTACTACTTCGTTAGTGAGTACACAAAATTGTTTGGGCCCAAAACAGGATGTAGTACACAGATTAGGTATTCATGAATGTGGTTACCCACGATACTGTATTAGGAGACGATGCCCACGTTGCTCATTCAACCCACAATCTCCTTAATCAGCCGTATCATATATAATGTTATGACACCTTGTTATGGGCATCCCATGCATTTAACAAAACCATATGACACGTAATTAAAGTGTAATGTGAAAAGGATGGCATATATGCGAATTATAATCACGTTATCTGTATATAAGAATTAGAATCGAAAAGTTCTGACCCCTTTTCAAGGAGGAATGTGAGATTTGGTATGGTTAAAGCTAATGTCGAGAAGGAGTACGGAAAGATTCATTCATTCATTTCTTTCATTCATTGTTTTTATTACTAACAATCTAAATCACATAATGCTAATAATGTTTGATCTATGTTTAAGAAGAAATGCACGCTCAATTTGACATTTCTTGATAGAAGACAGAAAAACAGTGGTATCGTCGTGGTCGTGCTTATATCCTGTTACTGACTTTGTAAGTTAGCAATTGGCTTGTTTAGATGATTTCAAAATGAACTTGGAAAGCTTTTGATACACCCGAACAAAATGATTACGTTCCCACTGACAGAGGCATTCTCGTTACGAGCATCGTATGAGTTACACTACATGTTACTTTATTATTATAGTTTGATTTTACTTTAAAATTTTGTGACATTTTAAAATTATCATTGAATTTTGACAGTGGATAAGGCAATTTGATAACCCAATAAATAGTTTTAGAAATCAACTAGCTTCAATTATAGGTATACTCTCGTCTGTACTTACACATAACTTGTTTGTATAGTTCTAGTTACTTACATATTATTGACTACCTAACAGTCATCGCCAGAAAAAATCATAAGAATGAACAATGAACATTTTATAAAGCTCAAAACATATCAACTTTTAAAGATCTAGATTGCGATCTTCGCAAAATGTAAACGGTAAAGGCGCCGCGTAACGGTGCGGTAAACGCAAAAAGCTCGCCTTGTATGGCCTTCCTGTAGGACGACCCCGATGCTCGCTAATCGCCGCTACCGTAGTAACAGTATAAACGGCGGAAAATTGGCAAGTTAGAGTAATGTTTGAGCGATTAAGTATAAAATGTTAAGAGGTCAATTACATAACATTAGGTTCTTGCGATGGTTACATGGGAAATTTTCCGAAGGTACGTCAGGAAGGAATTAAAATATATCTGCTATATCCAAAGTTATTACACCTTAAAGTTATTACATTTTTATGCGCGGGTTTAATAGGCACAGGTGTTTAAAATATCAACATTACTATCTTGGGTTATATTATAATTTAAATTTATTACATTTTTTATACGCGGGTTAAACCGCGAGCACTATTGTGTGTTCTGTTTTATTACAATGACTTTATTTTTTAAGTTAAAATAAGTTCCATGATTAATATTTAAGTCCAAACACATCAACTTATTATAATTTAAAGTTACATGTTTTTTTAATGCGCTTGAACCGTACTACCGAAATACCGAAATATGCCCCGTGCTTTCACGGGGCATATTTCGGTATTAAAATCTTCCTTTTGTTTTAGTTTTATCTTTTATTATTTTTTTGTTTATTATGTGTACCTACTAACGTGTAGGTTAAGTCATTGTATACTAACATCCAATATGGACAATGGTTCGGAAAATAGTATTATCAAACAAAAACAATAAATACAGTTAAAATATTATATATTCTGTTGTTTTGACAGTATTGGTTTTGAGTTAATTTGTTAAAGTTAAGAGGGACGTAAAAGGGAATAGTGACGCAAGTGTTAAGCGTTTGTTTAGTGGGATTCGACATCCGCAGTTAAGAATAACCACGACATCTTATACACCGCTACACGTCATGTCGTTTTGTTTGAGACAGGGGACTGATGTTTCCAATTAATTACAGTGCTATTCTGTAATGTTATATATCTTTTTTTTATCTAAATTTGCGGTGAAATATTTATTTATGTATCTACCTGTTTGGAATAAAACAAATCATGCGAAATATATAATCTTCATATGTACTATACTTATGAATACACATATAGATACAATTTAGAAATTTTAGTATTATATTCGTATTTCTTATAATGAACAATGCAGTGGGCAAGGCTGTAGTTATAATATTGTGAAAGCGTTCAACTTGGCGATTGGCAGAAAAAATTGTGTCGACTTGTATCTATTTTTTTCTCATATCGTGGTAAAGGGGAGGGAGGGAGGTCCGGGATAAATACATACTAAAATTTGCCGAGTAGTAATTAAAGGTAGGTAAGGTAGAAATTCATCATAGCTAGCAACAATCTTTGTTGTCAATTTATCTGCATGTAATATATTAAATTTATTATTTATTTTCCAACAAATAAGTTTGGCAATTCAGCGAGGTAATGCTGCCAGTGTCTTGGGTACACTTCCACGGGGCAGCGATTTGGCCCATTTATTTTATCTATAGTTTTTAATTTTAATTATAATTTTAATTGTTAATTTAAATTGTATTCCATTTTAAATTTATTTATTTAGATTGATTACACAATGTTAATTGCCTGCAAACTGTTATAAGTCGGGTGGATTACAATAATCAGAAAATATACACGATAATTGATGCAGGTGCAGACAACAGACTTCTTAATAATACCCTAGATGTAGTAATATATACACAAATTGTCTGTCAGTCTGAACAAAACGGTGAGTCAAACCAGCCGTCCGTGTCATCGCGGTCCAGAATAGCTGCGGTCGCGAACCCTGGTTAATAAAACTAAAACTGCAGTACTCTACTCTTTTTGTGATGACAGAAGCGAACTCTCTTGAACTCCAGCTGATTTTAAATTTCAAATACACCTGTTACACGTTTATATGCAGTCCTTTAAGAGTCGTGGAGCCCTTCGTGGTTTGATGGGTACAAAAGCCAGATATTTTTCTACTTTGGGGCCGTCCATTAATCACGTGATGTTTCTTTTGGCATTTTTGACCCAATGTGTATCACGTGTATTTTTTGTACCTGCAAAAAACTAATCTTTTTAATATTTATTAAATACAAGGTATAAATATCATCTAATTTTATTACTACAAAAATTAAAGTCTACCACATATGTAACATCTAAACATATCATCTATCAGAAATTGTTTACTTGTCTTACCTTATAGCCGAAGTTAAGTTGAAAAGATTCGACAACAGCGCGTAACATTTTCTTTTTTACTGCATCAGAAGGAGTATAATGTTTTTCGAGTGTATGTATGTATGTATGTTTGTTTGTTTATTTTTTTGTTTGTTTGTTTGTATGTATGTCAATTTTTTTGGCACACGTTACAGCCCAAACGGCTTGACAGATTGTGACGTCTGACATATCATTCGAATCGTCTCAGTGTGTAGAGTGACATAGGCTATATAATTTAAAAAATGGCGCCTAGAAATAGAAGAAAAAAGGGGGAGAGGACGATGATTTTTTACTATTACGACAATGTGGGTATCAAAGAAAGCTAGTAAATAAACCAATTCTCAAATATATTATTATACTTTTATTAGACTTTTTTGGATAAAATTATAATTTTAAGCAGTCGGGTCTATTGATTTAATGGTTTTAACGATGTTAGTAGTTAATAATTAGGCAAGCAGTTTTAAGTGGAGTAAAACTGCTTGCCTATCCCTGATCTAAACACATATTGCGAATCGCCCTACCGCGCGCAGGAAAATATATCCGTTAACACAACTAATATAGAACAGATTGGTTAAATTATAAATAATCATTAAAATATAAACATCAGCTAACGATTTAGCAACAGAATTATCATCTCCGTACTATCACAGTTCACTGGGTTGAAGCACTCTTATCAATTCGATTCACGAATTCTATTTTACCACGCTTATCTTGTGAACTTATAACGTTGGCATCCATTCAATTTCTTACGGATCTCTTGTTATATTGAGTGTTATTTTATGGAACATTACTCGATCGACGAAATCGAGAAATAGATTTTTCTATGAATTAGATGCGATTCGTCGTAAGAATTCGTAGTAGTTATTTTTATTACATTGAAGAAGCAAACGAGTATGCAATCCATGTGTTGATAAGTAGCCATTGCTGCCCATGGACATCTGTCAGCAACTTCATATAGAACAGTTCCATCTGTAGTCGATAACAGATGCGTTCCTACTTCTGAGGCCTGAAATGTCGCCTCATAATTATATAAGTGAGCCGGCAATCACATCGAAACGCAAGAGCCCCGGTCGAACTTCATTGGTTCTACCACCTGGAAAAAATATAGGTATGCATTGGCTTAACTACAGGAATTAGTAGCGTCAATTGAACTTAGTACTTGAGTTGGTTGCAGACCCTATGCCTAAGAGCCTGCACCTTTATTTGAAATTCTGAGCGTAAGACTCTTAGCACTGCTGTGGTAGGCCCGGAAGATCTACCACACTGCATTTATGCGGATTGGAAGGGAAAGTATCGAATAGTGTGTGTAGGCGTGTCTTCAGTCTTTGTTCCGTATCAAATAACAGTCCTATTATTCTCTTATCAACCCGATGTTGAGACTTATACTTTCCCGCAGAGAAACAAGAAACAAAATGTGAATAAAACAAATTAGGTAACAAAATTATTTTAAAATAATAAAATAATAAACTGACATTATAACCTTTACTGCAGTCAAAAATATCTATCAACAATATTCCAAGAGAAATATGGTGGTCAGCTTTTAATAAGCATAAAGCTGTCATACTAGAACTCGATCGTTCTACATTTTTGCTATAAATATAAATTACCAACGTGTGCTATCAACACCTTTCTACGACCTATATTACCGACCTGTATGCCTCGAAGGCAAAATGTAACCCACAAAAACATCAAACATCTGAGGAAATATTGATAAGAATATTTTGTGACGCTGAAATCACCATACGCTGTATCGGTTTAAGATTCGTAGGGTTTAATATCTTCGATTTTATTCTGGGGTTTGTGCTTTTTCGCGTCTACAATATCCAGAAAGTAGATAGCATGAAGCTGTGTGTATAGCGAGCCTTTCGACAATCATATTGGGGTTGTAAATCCTACATCAATTTTAACGGAAAAATAGCCACGAAACTCGACTATATTAGAGGAAGCGAGGTTGATTTATGAGTATAAGAGTACTATTGCATATATTTAGTGTAAATTTTAAGATAGCAAAGGTTACAGACAGTATTTACTTAAGATTATTCAAGATAGTGTGGTTGTTTCAAATTGTCTGTTGTTTAACATAAATTCCAGATTGATGTATTTAATTTTTACCCGATTGCCTCAAAAGGAGGTTAATGTTTTCCGAACGTATGTATATTTTTTAAATTGCAGTAGTCAACGAGGATGCGGTCTACCTGATAGTAATTGATCACTGACGTCTATAGATTTGTATCCAACTCTAGAAACAGGGTCTATTTGAAGTTTATTACAGATGCTGCTTCTGTGATATGTCTACTTTAATAGCGACCCATTCGGGTATGAGCAGTGGCGGATTAACCGAAAGCTTGAGTAAGCTGGAGCTTAGGGCGACAGATTTTAGGGGCGTCAAATAATGTTTTTTTTCTTCTTAGAATAAGCCCATTGGCATAGAGTGCGCGGGTCTTGGGGACAGGAGAGTTATGATCTGGCGACCTTCTTTTTCATTGAATTTAAATTATGTTAAATTCTTACTGGGTGGCAATTAATTAAATTTTGGTCACGCGGCAAAATAGGTTAGCCTACTGGCGGTAAATGCTTAAATCCGACACTGAGTATGAGAGTGGGCCTTTAAATAAGAACACAGCAGCACTTAAATAACATTGTTATTATTAAGCAAAATAAGTATAAAAAATAAGTACGTCCAAAGGTGGTTCTACCACCTTTTTAAAGGTAGACTAGTAACAAAAGATAGTAACATAGTTATTCTGAAAAGTTCAAATTAAAGTAGGTATATATCTACTCCATATTATTGCTAAGGCAGCAACAGGAGTGCCTATACTGTACTATATTGAAATAACAAGTACTTTTAAAATATTTTCCATTGTTTTCCAGAAGCAACAAGCGATGTTATAGCAGCAGCACAGAGCGCTCGTGATGAAGGTGGTGAAATGGCGATAGTGATCAGAGGACCACATGGAAAGGGCGCGCGGAGAGAGGAACTGTTGCATGCGAAAGGGGAGGAAGATGACGCTGTTTCACTTTACTACAATTCTAAAAGTAACAAAGGTAAGAATCTTGTCAATCGTGAAAGGGAGAACTGCCTTTCAGGATCCATTCCATGATATTTTGAAGATGATGGTCGTTCTGAAAGGATATATCTATGCTATCCAGAATGTATTGGTAAACATTTGACATGGAAAATGGAATGAAGTTTGTCGAGGTGTTAGCAGAGCGCTACGATAGAGTTATTTAAGTCTTATCAAAATACTACTCTTGAAGATCACATTGAAAATCATTTTAGAGGTGCAAAAGTTTATAAGTGACACTGGATATATACCATAGAAAGAACCATCTGCGTCTATAGTTTCTGTAATTCGATATCAAGATAATTAAGAATAGCGTATTTAACGTACTTAAACCCTCTTCTTTATTTGTTTTGCCTATAATTTTGTACTTCTGAGTGGTATAATGCGTAATTCTTTATTTCCCTGACAGTGTCGCTGGAGAGTCTGCGTGGAGGTCATCTTAAGTCAGTTTCCTGGGGTCTCGGAACCAGTGCCAAAGGCACATTGATCTTGGTAGTGTCCCCAGACAGAGTCAAAATGTACGTTGCCTGCAAACCTCTACACTGGCATTCGATGCCTGGCAGATATGATGTTCTAGATCATTTTGCACATCAAAAGTTAAAATTGGTAAGCATTTTTTTATTATATCTAAGTCATCAATCAGTTTTTAAAAAGACTTTGGGCGAAGACGAACATAAAGTTTTGTTGTAATTCAACATAAAAAAATCAACAAGTTCTCAATATTTAAATTGCTTTTTCTGTACTTAGTACCATGAAGAGCACGCACCAGTAGAAGTTTACGCATCAGAAAAAGGAGCTTTACATTCTCTTAGTTGTAGTCATGACGATGATCTTCAACCACCCTCAGTTGTCACTGTCGATTCTGATGTCGAGGAAGTTAAAGATTTCATAGAAAAAGAAGCAAGATTGAAGCGAGAGGAAGAAATGCAAGGAGATGATTACAGGACTAATTATATTGATCCAAATCTCGTGTTACCGACTCCAACTAGTACCCAAAGAGGAGATATTCCGTCCTCGGATATTGAATCTTGTGATGGTAAGAAAATATTTAAACTATAAAAATAATAAAAAAAGATTCGACTATATAAGTCTAAGTTAATATACAATGTTTAAGAGACATTTATTTATAAAATATGTGCAATGTGCATACATAATTATCTTGCATAAAAATTTGCCTTTCCGTGAAAAATGTGACGGTTTCGTTATATATTGTTTTTTATTTACAAACATACTTTCTTCTCGTCACTTTTTTATTTACTGTTTCGATTCTCATAACATATTTATTATATATTATCGATATAACACTTATTATAAGGAATCAATAAATTTAACAAAACTTCTAACAATAATATCTTTTTACCCTTTTACATTCCACGTACCTATAACATTTTCATTTTATCTTTTTCCACAGACGAGGTAATCCGTCAGCTGAAGCTTCTTCGTCAAACTGTTGAGTTGCTTCGCCGAGAGATAGCTGACCAGAAGGGTCTGATCGACGGTCTTCGGAATCAGATGCATCAATGTTGCACACGGGCACCAGTGGAAAGATGCACCGGCTCTTCCTGTTATCCTGGTTATTAATTATTATTTATTGTTGCATATCTCTTTACCATAATTAATTAACTTCGCCGTATGTGATATGCCTTGATATGCAAATGTACCAGTTGTCTTTTTTAATATTTTATTTTGTATTATCATGTTTAGGTTTAGATTTGACGAACAAAGTTGCTTTATCATGTTTAGGTTTAGGTTAGACGAACAAAGTTGCTTCATAAACTTTCATGAATACTTAATTCCGTATTTGTTTCGAAATAATTTATACTATTATACATAATGTATTCTTCAAATTATTATTTTGCATTGCCAAATTCATTCTGGCAATGCACTAATGTGTTTATGTTATTTACACGAACCATTTGGAATCACTTTTGACCCTTAATAACTTAAAATCTATCTGAGCCATTATGCTTTCATGAACACTTAATTCCGTATTTGTATCCAAATAATTTATACTACATAATGTATCCTTTAAATTATTACTGAGTCTTTTTATATCATTTATTATATCTTCAACACATCCTCGTATTGTTCTTGTTCTTTTGTTGTTTCTTCACATTAATAAGCAGATTAAGTATGAATATTATGTTTCATGGATCTTAATCTAATTATAAATCGTCTGATTAATATTATCTTTAGTTGACCCACGTGGAGCGGTCACCATATCGGTCTGACACGCAACGGGTCCCAGGTTCGATCCCCGGCCAGACAGAAATGTCAATAATGAATTTAAGTTTCTGTCTTGGGTCTAGGTGTTTGTGTATTCGTCTTTGTGTGTCCATTACACCCACGACACAAGAGAAAATCTTACTGTGGGGCTATGAGTGTAGAAAACGTTTATGTTTTCTTTGTTCGTCTGATCAAAACCTGTAGAACTTGCTTATTTCAATTAACATCACATCACACATACTAGTTTTAAAGGTAAATCAAGCAAAGTTTGTATGAGAGTGTGGGTTTTAATTAAATGTTTAGTGAATACAGTCGCATTTTATTTGAATCCCTTTACACAGAGTTTCGGTTGCGCCCACGTCGGTCTCGGAATGTTTGCTTGATTCACCTTGACAGACCTTATAAGGTACATCAGATTACTGTTCAATGGAATTCGTTTTATTTTTATGGTCGACGGGGTCAGCGGAAACTCTGTTATTAAATCAAAAGGCTTGTATAAATTTTGGGTCAAGAAGAGCTTTTTGTGTGGAATAATTTTGCATACATTGTTGAATTTCATTTTAAGAAGATAAGGATATTATCGGGTTTGAGTTTAAATATAATAAATCTTATAAAAACATAGAATTACGTATTGCAAGTAAAAAGACTAAAAGTTATAATTAAATTAAATATTCTTAAAGGTGATTTATTGTTAATAGAATGTATCACTAGCTTTTTCCCGTGGCTCTGCTAGCTCGGACGTTCAGACGAGTAAACAATATTCTATGTGTTAATCGGGACCTAGTCCTTTGTGTGATAGTTACTTCTTGCGTCGTATTCTTGATTACTGAAGGTCGTGCGTGTCCAGAAAACCCTTTATAGTAGCTATATTTGGCCTCCATTTCCCTCGTTCTTCGGCTTTCCTTAGAGCAGATGTTACCGAGAGACCAGTGAGTGCGGTCACTTAGTCACTCCAACGGCTAGGTGATCGGCCGCGGGGTCGTATCCGTTCAACTTTGCCTACCACCATCAGCCTGTCTAGATCGTCAGGTTGACGGCGGGCAATGTGACCAAAATACCCCAGTATTCGTTGATAGCATACAGTTGAGTCTTGTTTTAATTCGCAGCTGATCGTATGATAGTTTATGACCTAGATACTAGGTCATTACCTATTAGTGTGGCAAATTTCATTAAAATTCAAACACTAGTTTGTGCGTAAAAGAGTAACAAACAGCCATCCATGCAATCTTTCGATTTTAAAATATAAGTAAGATATATTGTTACTGTTAATGTCACTGAGCTTTCGTTATTACCGATGTTGGTCATAATAGCACAAGAGCAATAGCATGTTTTTCTTAGAGGACAAATTTATTATCTGAGACTAAGTTTGGAGAGGGACGATCTAAGCAAATTTCAGGTAGGCGAGACAGATCTTGGCTTAATATCCGGATTTTTGACTACAAGTAACCGTGTAAAATTTTCAATATATATTAGGTTAAGTAATAAACATAGTTATTTGCACATTTCACATGCAATGTAGTTTGAGACAAATCTAACTACATCTCACCAAGAGGGCGTGGGAAGCAAAAATCCTAAAAATCACACATGTAATTAATGGACGTTCCCTTAATAGCAAAAAAGTGTTTTTACTCCTCGTTAATTTAATAATTGCACGTAATTTTAAACCGGGATCTTTTCGCCTAGTCATGGTCTGGAAACTTCGACACATTGATTTATTAAGGCCAAGTACGTCGGGCGCTACCCACGTCGAAATGCAAATGACATTTTAATAGAATTTAATGATCTACCTACTACACTAATACAAAACCTGCAAACGTAATTACTACTGGAGTATTTACTAAATGTAAAACAGGTCTTATATGCAGGCACATGTGTCGTTCTTGCCAATAATATAAAGCGCCAAGTTAGTTAAGAGCTATGAATGTTTGTAATTAGTTTACGCAAAAACTACTGATCAGATTTTGATAAAATTTGGTACATAGATAGTTAACACTTGGTATAGACATTACCGCGATGAAACTGCGAACCACGGGAATAAGCTAGTCTGAGGAAAGTCATTAATTAGTCCTATACTATCGAGTTTTCTCATTCTGATTACTTTTTATATTTTTGATGAAAAATATTAAAATTCAAAGAAACTTAATAAGAGTTGTCTTCACATCGCGTTTTAACACTAGGCATGCATACAAAGTGTCATGAGTGTATTAGAAATAATTGAATAAATTTCTCAAAGATAAAGTCTACTAATGTACACCATGTAATGCTTGATTAAAGATGGGTAAATCCGCTTTATTAAATATTCAAGACTTATCGTAAGCTTATGACTTTCGTGCCATAAGAATATAATGAAAAGCATAGATAAAAGGAAAGGATATTATATCAAAGGATACTTCCAAAGGATGTTTTTTTATCATATTGAAGCAGCAAACGTGCATGTAGATGGACTGCATGCTCGTTTGCTACTTCAATCTGATAAAAAAATAAGTCCACCTGATGGTAAGTAGCCACTGCCACCCATGGACATCTGTAAGCAACTTCATATAGAACAGGGGAGATAATTATCTGAAGTCGATCACAGGTGCGTTGCACTGCCGAAGGACTGAGATGGTCACCTCATAGATAAGTAAGCTGGCAACACCCTTCCACCGAAACGCAAAGTGAGCCAGCAACCACTTCCTCTCAAAATTGACGGACGTACTGACTTCTATAATAATTTCATCCCTCCATCTAATCAGCTTTTTTAGAACCAATGCTAAACGTAGGCTTCCTTGTGGGCCAATCGTTACTGCGTTTGGTACGCATGTTTGTAACTGCAGTGGGTGTTGGTGGTACTCAGGAAGATGCGGAATACTGCTGTCCATCTCTAGGATTTGGTTTAATAGTCTCCTTCTACGATAACCACAGGAAGAGAGGGTGTGACGTTATTCGTACTGCCACTATACGGACACATTTATTGATTTGAGTCATAATCAACCCATTATTGTCCCACTGCTGGGCACGGGTCTTCTCTCAGAATGGGAGAGTTTCAGGCCATAGTCAACCGCGCTGGTCAAGTGCGAATTGGTAAACTTTACACACCTTTGAGAATTCTTTTTTTTAGAGATCTCTGAGATGTGAAGGTTTTCTCACGATGTTTTTATGAACCGTAAAGCAGTGATAATTAAATTCTAATACGCACATCATTTTAGAGAAATCAGTGGTGCGTGGGATTCGAACCTCGCACCCTCGATTGAGAGGCCGAGTTTCATTAGGCTATCACTGCTCATATTATTTGAGTACTAATTACATATTTCCATGACTTATTATGAAACATACATAACTTTTGTACGAAAGCCGAGCCAGTGACGCAGTAAAGGCTTTTATAAATAGTCCATAATTATATTTAAAACAGGCGTTCAATGCCTCAACACGGCGACCGGCATCGAGTGTGGCGCCTGTCCACGGAACATGGAGGGGGATGGACGGAGATGTAGACCGATACCTTGCAGCAGGCGACCTTGTTCACAGAGTAAGTTTACTATTCATATTACAGATCCTTTTTTAATCACTTTAAGATTGAAATTTGTGAAAAAAAAGTAATAACGAAACCTTTACAAATACCTACACAATATTTTAACGACCCGTGTGGCGGAGCGGTCATCATACCGGTCTGACGCGAAGTGGGTCCCGAGTTCGATTCCCGGCCAGACAGAAATATGAATGATGAGTTTAGA
>DWNE01006178.1:0-13292 GCA_018249875.1 Cecropterus toxeus | reverse complement strand
TGTGACATTGCTGCCGTTAATATCAAAACGTCAGAGCCAACAAAGTTGTGGACGCTAGGTGGCGCTGAACTCGTGCACAGAGCCAATAGCTTAGTTCAAGTACCAATGCATTTTTGACAAACCTCAAATCAGACACTAATCTGAACCTGAAATATGATGACATTAATCAAAAAACCAAAGACAATTTCGTCAAAAAAGTATTACGTGCATATAAAACTTACTTCGGAGAATTAAAAACGATCTTGTACTCCTTTGTAGCATATTCAATGTCGAAATTTATAAGAACTTAGCTATTAGTATTAAAGATTATAAACATTATTCTAAAACTCATACTGTAAGTGATAAACTTGGCACAGTTCAAAGAAGTCTACAGGCATCTAACTTTACACAGTAGAGTTTCTTAAACAGAATAAATAGACGCTAAAGAAGGATAGCTATCGTCCTTCCATGCTTATAATTAGTGTTGTAATACTAATTTTGTAGCTTCCTACATTGAAAGCTTGTAAGTTTTTCCCAGTCCTTCAAAATCTCAAGAGTAAAAACTGTTTTTACATTACAAACAAATACTGATCAATAAAAACATTATAAGGTATCGGGCGTAAAACGGAACGAACTCACATATTCTATCGAAATCATAACACGAAAAACGTTCCGATTTACGGAAGGGAAATAAAATATAAAGGATAAAAACGTACCGATAGGGTCGGCTGTGGAAAGTATAAATCATGCGCGCCCTAAACCTAAACATGTCCAGTTGACAAAAAGGGTGATTCCTGCGAATTTATGACCACCTTATCTTGGTTAAGTGGAGGGCACATGTGATCAGATTTTTCTTTTAATATTGTTCCTTGAAGTGTTCAATATTTTCTATACACGTAATAATATTCTCGTCTCTTATTTTATTACTTTAGTAAAAGTGGCAGTTGCTTTAGTAAGATTACAATTTCTATTTTTCTGAATGACATTTTAAATGTGTTATGTTTATAGGTATTTATAAAGAACTTGATGGACTCTGTATGTTCATCAATAAAGTAAATCACTATGTGAAAAATAACCAAGTTTCCATACTATTTTCGCCGTTCCGTGAGTTTTTGCGATATCCGTCGTAGATGATCATAGTATGCTCATGAATATTGGAAATCACTACGTGAAAAAAGCCTACATTTTCTTCACAAATTTTCGCAATACCGTTTTTTAAGATACCTGAGTCTAGTTATGTACTAAGATTACGTTACGCCACAACCTTACACTACGTCAGTACGTGCCACGATGTGACGCCGTTCATATGGTGGCACTTTCTGACATCATGTTTATTTTTTGTGGCACCCAGATCTTTTGGATGCACAATTGACACAACTTTTAAGAGCGGTTTGTTTCGCTTCTCACTACTTTTACATAACTACATTTTATGGAGATGCTTTTAACGTGCCCTAACGAATATACAAGCAACTTTCATTGAGTAGATTTACTCACCACATTTTTTGATGCTAAAATAAAATAATTGCCTAATTTTTAATCTCGTTCTGATGCTAGTAACAATGATGACAATATAATCATTGTAATGAAACTAAACTTTTACGAAGTCAGTCAATAAAGCACTGCTATATTGCTTAAGTAGTGTTCAGCGTACATAACGCGTAAGCTGTGCCTATAACACGAAATATGTCAATTTACGCGAAATATATCACTATTTTAACACTTTCACCCGATGTGCCATTACCTTTACAAGCCGTTTCAGTCACAATAGGATGAATACATTACATACGATAGTGTCGCTTGACGAGGTACGTCCTCCACACGTATCTTTCAAAGTCTACCGATAGTATATAACCTAATGGAAGATTTTTTCATAGAAATCATGTAGTACGCACCTTTCTAGAAAATGTTTTGAAGACAATGTGTTCAATATAAAAATATGTACTTTTTTTCTTTTAATTTGTCACAAGTCATCATGTCCCAGAATTTGATTCTTATAACGATATGATCCTATGAGGCTACACCGTCCAATGACGCAACAATACAAGATGTGTTTTTTTTTTCAAAATCAACTTTATTTTTTCAGATCTACTTAACTATTAGTATTAGTATTAATTAAATCTCAGTATCACATAATGATTTAAAGATAAAATCTCCGTCCATTGTTAAATATATCTATTCATTTAATCTAGAATTACCACAGTACTAGAATTTCCAAGCAGATGAACAATTGACTTTGGTCGCCAATGTTAATTTATTAATTAAGATTATACTGTGCGAGTCTGCAAAATGATAAATTCGCGCTTTGTCCCCCTTATTGGTAAAAGATATAGCAAGATTTATACGCTTTCAGGGTTACCACTTACGACAGGATGTTTCAATTATTTATACATGTTGTTAAATAAAAATAAAAGGAAAATTGATTTTTTCGATTTTTTTATAATTTTATGTATATGAAACATTAATTATCAGTACAACCAAGTACAAAATGTTTGTCTGTTTGAACCTTAAACACGCAATCATCCAATTTAAAGTTTTTTAAAAAACCGTTTGGCTGTAAAATTTTCATTTCACATTTAATTCTATTTTTAGGCTATTCTGACCGGGCTAACAACTTGATTTTTAAAAGCAGTAGCAAACGAGCATTTCCCTCGGAACTGTCCCGCTAAAAGGAAGCGATCATCGCTGGCCGTAGATACATCTGTAAGAATCACCTTATAAAACAACAGTTTTCTGTTTTATCAAAGATGCGTTGCTTTTCCAGAGTACTAAGATAACCCCATATGAGAGTAAGCCAGTAACCAAACATTTCCACTGAAACGTAACAACTTCACGCTGGAAATAGATATAACGGTAGTACCTTTCAGTCAAACCATAATCATTTTACCACCTGGTAGCTTGAATACCTGCTACTTGACTTAAATAACTTGATGACCCGCGTGGCGGAGCGGTCACCATATCGGCCTAACACGCAGTGAGTCTCGTATTCGATCCCCGGCAGACAGAAATGTGAATGATGAGTTTAGAATTCTGTTCCGGGTCTGGGTGTTTGTGTATTCGTCTTTGTGTGTCCATGGCAGCCACGGCACAGGAGAAAATCCTACTGTGGGGCTATGAGTGTAGAAAGCTTTTAAAAAAAGCGTTTAATAGTCGAATAATTGGATCGGGCATACAATACAGGTAAATAGGCGGTCTAAAAAACGAACCACCCACGAACAGACCAGCCCTGGAGCGACAATCCCGGTTGACGCGGCATCAGATAGCGCGCACGGCCGAAATAGGCAATTTCACATTTACATGATGTTTTTACTCTACAGACTGTTGTTTCGTAAGCAAACTGCGACTGATTTGTTACAGTGTCTTCTGAACGTTTTTATGAAGATAAAAAGTTAGGTATGCTAATTTCGTTTCTTTGTAATGTAAGTAGCTAAAAGCAGTTCACCTGCCTATTTGATATATTTTTAGCTATTTTGTGAGCTGTACTTTTGTCAAAGAAAGTATTGTCATAGATGTACTATATCCTTTAATTGTAGCAAAAAGATCATGAAATCCACTTGATGCTAAGTGTCCACCACCACTCATCTGTAATCAACCCCAAATCAGATTAGATAAGATAAGATCAGAAACTCAAGATTAGATACATAGATCTAAATAAACATAAACAAGATCTTAATTAACTAAAAAGTCTCATCCTTTCCACTTTCATTGTAATAAAGCAAGGACCATTTTTTTTCTAACTTCCAATAATATTGAGTAAGCTCAGAAAGTTGTAATTATTGCTTATTGCTTGATTTTCCTCCTAAATATATACGAAATATTTATCAAAATATCTAAATTTAATTTATAAAATACCATACAAGATAACCCAGCGCTGCCGAAAATGAACATTGCCTATTTTAAACAAGATACTAACAGAAGAATGTACAACCTCGCCGGTCTAATAAGGCTGTCGACACTTCTCATAACAATGCGATTTTCGAACTCGACTCGAATGTTACTAATCAAGTCTGAGTTTGGCGTAAATATCTATTAATGAGTCTTAAATGTGAAGGTTAATAAGGATGTGTGTGTATTTGTTACTTTTACACGCAATACTACCGGTTGGATTTTGTTGAAATTTGGTAAACATATATACATTATTGTGATAATCTTGACTGATTTGGGAATAAGCTAGTCATGAAAATCTAAATCTTCTAAATTTAAATATCCCTTGTGATTCGACAATTCTGCTATCGTTGCTACTTCTATTTGTGTCAGATAACCGTAATGTTACGCATTACTGTTACATTGATTGTTAGGCGTGATAAGGTAGCCATAAATAAGATACGTTACTTATTCTTCGAAATACCACTCAAAACTTAAGCTTATAGGTATACGGATTTCCACGGACAAACGCGGAAGACATGCTAACAGAATAACATGCAATCAGACAAAGTTGCAGATGTAAGTTCATTACGAAACCTTAAGTCCATAATCATGTAAACACACACTCTCATTACTTCAAGGTATATAAAAAAATTGTGCGGTGTTTGCGGGTTTGATTTGATTTGACGTAGATTAAGTTATAATCTACGTTTGCATTGCTTTATTCATGCTAAAATCTAAAAATCGCCTATTTAATATTATTTGAACACATTTATGGTTTATTTACTCGCACCAATACGATAGTAATAATGTGTAAAATTACAAAATAAATGTACTAATACTTTTTGCGACTAAAATCCAGACAAATGACATTGTACGATCCGCCTAAAATGTAGCAACAGCGCTTTCATTTCTCGCGTAATGTTCTTGAAACCGTACAATACAAAGAACACATTCTTCTGCTAAAAGGAGGAACGCCTTGAATATTTTCTTAATTAGAAGTACAGCAGTGCATAAAAAGAGCAGACAATGATAATAACAGAGAACACTACGTATTTGAATTATTTAATCAAGGACCTGCTTTGAGCTCGGAACTCGAAGAGTTACACGGCGATAATAAAGGTATGGTGCGTGTAATAGCGTGGAATGTAACTAATTACTAATATTTATGTTCTTTCTTTTACAAAACTATTTATTTGAAGTTAAATACTCGTAAGTCGTAAACGTTTAAGGGAATTACAAACTGCAAATGTATACCACCAAGTTACCGTCTTAATTACAATGCAATACTAGCCAAAATCTATATATGGATTACAATGTCTCCCGCAACATTACAGCAATCTGAAGCATGTCTTAATTTTTAATAAGTGATGTTTACTTTGTGTTGCTTTGGTAAGATTTAAAGATCAATCGTGTGATCCAAACCGCAGAATAAAACACTTTAAATATTTTTGTCACTATATCCGAAATATCACATGATTCATTTCTCATTCCCTCAACTTCAGAAAATAAGGTTGGTCCAAACAAGGCATATTTTCACACGCTGGCAGTCTGAATAAACAAGCCAAACTGTCCCATTTCTATGCTCGAATTCTTTAAAATCTAAAAAGAGACTTAAATCGTAGCTGTCAGTTTTCCTTTTAGTTTTAAAAGCATTCGTGAAATGCAATCCGCTAACACTCGACCACACCTCACGAACAGCCAAAGCGACCATCTCAAAGCAACCGAATGCGCGAGAAATTCATAATCACGAGATAACAAAACCGAGCGGTAACTGTGCAGGATTATATCACAGTTTTCTCTTTTGAATAAAAGCAGCAACATAACGTATGCTTTTAAAGGTCCACGCGACGCTTTTCTTGACAAGAATTTTAAAGGTTTAACGACATTAAAAATACATGCGACCGTACAGGTGTATACAGTGCAGACATACAGACTGTACTAGAATCATTATATTGCTTATATATTTTTTTAACAAATCAAAGTCTCAACAATCATCCACCCATTATCATATCAGAAGCACATAGGTTTTATCTGCGGTCGAGCAAAGATGGCATGCTACTCATGAAGGTAGAATACTCGCCTCATATATAAGTGAGCCGGCAACCATACCCTTCCACCGAAACGCAAGAACTACTACACGCTAGAAATAGACGGTGGTACCTCCCCGGTCGAACTATCATAATTCTCTTGTAAAACTGTATTAAAACTGATTATTGTATTTCCTATTTCAAATAAAATACTTGTTTATTTTCAGTATCTTTAAATTATTTATTCAAGCTACAAGAGAGGGTCTTACAGCATCCTTTAAAACAGAGTAAGTCAGTACATAATTAACCAGGCTTATATATAAGGTGAGGTAGAAACGCACACGTGAAACTTAATAACTACTTTTTACTTGAAACTTTGAAGATACTCCTTTTGGTGGACGCCTGTGGTGTCATCACCATTCTATATCGAAGTTCAACGCTACTATGATTTAGTTCAAAGAGTGTAGTATACTGAGATACACATATTTGAATAGTTCCAACTTAGCTTTCAGGTGTACCAACCAATTGGAGTGGCAACGCAACTGTGGTCGACCTCAGGTAGGAATCCAATTCGTCTATAGACGGCAATTGCCACTTACCATCAGGACTGCATTTGAATTGATATTTCTGTATCATATAAAACAATATTTAACGACCCGCGTGGCGGAGCGGTCAGGTCAGGTCTGACACGCAGTGAATTCCAGGTTCGATCCCCGGCCGGACAGACATCTGAATGATGAATTTAGATTTCTGTTATGGGTCTGGGCGTTTCTATATACGTTTTCGTGTGTCCATAGCACCTACGACACGGAAGAAAATCCTAGTGTAGAGCTATGAGGGTAGTAGAGCGTTATTTTTAATAGTCTTCAGAGGGACTGTAGCAACTCCATGTAGGAATCCAATTAGATAACGTTGTATTCCAAGTAATTGCTTGTACGAACAAAGTCCTCTTCACGTTCTTCTTTGTATCTGATCATAGACATACTCATTAATTCGTTCCACTTGTATTTGTAACATGTTACTAAACTCTTAGAAAGTTGTATCAATAAAATGGTAACAAAACGTACAAACGCGAAACTAACTTCTGCCCCTCGATATTACTTCTTAAACATTCCATTGCAGAGAAGACCTATTATGAATTCTCTTTTTAATTTACGATTAATTTAAAGTGCTTGCTTCATCCACAACGGTTAGCGATATAATAGAATAGTAAAGTTCAATGCTGTCTACATCCTTATATTTCGCCTATATTACAAAAAAAAAAAATGTGCGGTATTAGATTTACTTAAACGTATCATCTATCTTTTGTTAACTTTTACATTCATCAACATTTTTTACACCATAATTGTATCCCGAAGCATGTCTTATGGCACACAAATCGTTAAAATATCACTATTGTAACCGACCATGTTTGAAAATTAATTCTAGTTTGTCGTTAATATTTATAGAAATCGTTAAAGGGAAAGTAATAGTCACATAACAAGTTTTGTCGTTGATACTTTTTGACAGTCTTACGTGGAAAATACCAACTCATTTTACACTCATAAAATAGGTGTCGCGTTGAAATAAAATGTAATAAAACACAATGATACAAAATGAAATTCTCATACTCACCAGGTGGTAGAACCAATATAGTTCGACCGGGGAAGTACCGGTGGAAGGGTGTGGATGCCGGCTCACTTTTATGAGGCGACCATCTCAGTCCTCGGGAGTAGCAAGGCATCTGTGATAGACTCCATATAAAACCCCTGTTCTATATGAAGTTGCTTACAAATATCCATAGACGGCAGTAACCACATTCATACATCAGGTGGGCTGGTTACTCGTTTGCTACTTCATATTTATTAAAAAAAAACTCACTTATCATCATTACTTAAATTCAATATATGAATAAAATATTATTAATATAATAATATTATTAAACCTTTATCTTAATTTCATTGAACAAAGCAAAAACATGACAGGTATTTTAATATTTTTTAATGTTAATGAAGTATGCATTTTATTTTAATTAAAAGTTAATCAAGGATAGAATCTTAACTAAAAAAACCATTGCCTAACAGGATTTTATTGTTACACAAAAACCTGTTACATCAAATAAATTCTTCAATGAGAAAATAATTCATCACATCTCGCTTACCTATTCGCAATAGAACCAATCTGTGAAGCTGTTGGAGAAAGTTTCATTCGTAAGCCAAATTACTTTCAGGATTTACGCCATCTCGATGCCAAGAGGTCGGAAATTAAAATATTCCCGTAGAAACGTACTTTAGGAATTTTGTTTATTAATAACATTTAAAACCGAATTGAACAAAGTTAAGATGTTCAGTAATTAATTTCGTTATGCGAATAAACTCATTGTAAACAGTTCGAAACGTGATTATTATTTGTTTATGAATTGAAATAGGAATATAACTTTATTATTGTCCTAAGTTAAAACAAAACGATAACGTTTAGGCGACGACGATATTTCATTTGTTTTATGTTTCAGCCATGGCATCATGGTAAGATCATCCATCCACCAGCACTCAATTTAGGCCGGTCCAAAGCCATCTCAATCCAACTGTTATTCCGACGGTCTTTGGACAGTATACATTTATTTACGTATCTTAATACGTATCAATTTCTTGTTTAGTTTTGTTTTATCGAGAACAAAATTAGAGATTTGCCAACCGGAAATGAAATACTCATTGAGAAACAGTGGTATTTATTTCAATGCGGAAAATCTAACCTCCAAAGAGGATGGTGATTTTATTTAAAAATAAACAAAGTCACATATCATTTAAAATCATAAGAAAACAAGTTAATACTTACATCAAAATGATCTTCACAAAAATAAACAGGGGAATTCAGGTCATATACTTTTGGATCTCGCCATGCAACTTTAAAACACTATTACTATTTTTGTTGTTTGACATATAAACAAACAATTCGTTAGGGGTTGTTTTAGACGTATTAACGCACTGAGGGACAACACACCACTTATATACTTTCGAATACATTTCTAAGTAAAATAATAACTGATTTGTTGTTTTGGCTCTTACTGATTACCAATGTTTACGGTCAAATGTTATCGAAATGTCGTCACTAGTAGACCGTAGCTGCCGTTCTGGCTCTAACTTATAAAATTGCATTTTCTTATTCATAAACTCTATTTCTTCTTTTTATTTTTTCTCTATTTTTGGCTAAGTTACATACTTGAGAACATAATAGAACAGGTTTTCAAAATCAGTCATCATGCCCATTATCTACACACGGCAATTTTGCGTCCAAATTCGATTTGTCAAAGTCAATTTTTCGTGCGGACTGTACGCTCGTTTACTACTACGAATAAAAAAATTGAAGGCATGTCGAAATTGTGAAAAAGCGGTTTAATCACGGCGTGTTTCCGAATGTTTCCCGTTAATACACATTTGCTTCGCTCCGAACTTCCGTCATATGCGAGGTGGTGCAACCGACTTTATTATTGCCATCGAACAGGCACGGGCCAAAGAGGAAATATAGAACAGATGTTCAACATTTTTATTCGACTTATCCGACTGCCTCACAAGGTTTTTACCGACTGCGACTGCGTCAGAAGGAGGGTCATGTTTTTCGAGCGTATATATGTATGTTTGTTTGTATGTATGTCAATTTCTTTGGCTCACGGTACAGCCCAAACGGTTTGACGGATTGTGACGTATGACATATCATTAGAATCGCCTCAGTTTGCAGAATGACATAAGCTATATAATTTTTAAAAACGAAGTCTAAAAATAAAAGAAAAAGGGGAGGGCGAGGGACGATTTTGTACCATTACGTCAATTTGGGTATTAAATGAAATTATCGTTTTAAGCGTCGGGTTTTTTGTTTTAATGTTTTTAACAATTTTACTAGTTTGAGTTGATGGTTATTATGTAAGGCCATTTCTTTGGCACGCGCTACAGCCTTAACGTCTTGACGGATTTAGCCGTATGACATATCATTAGAATCCTCTTAGTTCGGAGAGTGACATAGGCTATATAATTAAAAAATGCCGCCTGCATATAGGAGGAAAAGTAAGGGTGAGGGATGACTTATTTATTATCACGACAATATGGGTATTAACCGAAAGCTAGCAACTATGCATTTAATATCCACTCTTATACAATTATATATTCATTTCTTATTTTCTACTAAAAGGTAGAAAACTAGCTTTCTCCTAATTGTAATTATAGTCCGCAAAGAATAATTCACGCCTGTAATTGGCAAAGATACATGCAGGTAAACCAATTGTACAAAACTTATGTTATGATGTGTGTTTATGGTCTACATACAGGTGTATATAGACTATTCTAAATTTAAAGAATGTTAGTAGTTAATCAATGTAAAGGACCTACTGTTGCTTTGTTGATTGTACGCTTGCTTTTGTCGTATGACAAATTTCACTTCTAAAGTTCTCCCGGAAAGCCTTTGTGTGTTACTAAATATGCTACCCCCTGAATATTCTTTAAACCAGAAACCCGTGTAATTGAAAAGTAAGAACCAGGAATATTAATTTTAATAATTATTATGAAAGTCAAAAAAAAATAAATTAACATGTTTTGAACATGACAAAACTCTTTTCTTTTTTACCCGACTGCATTAGAAGAATAGTAATGTTTTGCGAACGAATGCATGTTTGTATGTGAGTATGTATGCTACTATTTAAAATGTTAAAACAGACTTATCTTTTATATGTACCTACTTTCAGAATAGCCTAGAATTTTTATTAAAAAAAATGAAAATCGGTCCAGAAACGGCGGAGAAATCGGTGAACATACATAAAAAAATACATACAGTCGAACATAGAACCTCCTTTTCGAAGTCGGTTAAAAATAAAAAGGGTATATTAGAAGTCACTGAATTACCTACCCTTAACATCTCTGTTATATTACAAACCATGACAATGACACTTTTAAAGGTTCCAGACACATTGTTAAAAGATAGAATATTATATTTTTTTAATTTCCATAGGTACCACAACAAAAGTGCACTATGGTGGAAATATATGACTTTAGACGGATATTATCTTGGAACTGATCATTGTATGCCGGATACTCAAGATAAGCGGTTTATTGAATTTATTTTTGACTGATGTTTCGACCCAGTCACATGGATCGTGGTCACGGCGAAATTACGGTAGGAGGGAAAAACCATCGACAAGCCTTAGCTATAAATTAACCTATCTGCCCTACTCTAGTTCGTTTTTCTATTATAAGTTCTTTTTCACGACAGTAACTATTCTTACGCACCAAACTTTACATTAATTATGATTTCCATAAACTAACCACTGGACTCACTGTTTGCAGCGAGAGTTCGTTGGTAGAAAACAAAGTCAGATAGTTGAAAGAACTATATTGCATACAATTAGCTTAATGAAGCACGTATATAGGCATTAAACACCTGACTATATTTAATAGTCTGTGGTGTGGTTATGAATTTTTCATGGTGCGGCCCATGTGCTTTTTGCGGTAATGCGACCGTTGTTTTTGGGTATGCACCGCGGGGCACTCGCTTTACGGTAAAAGCTTTGGATGCTAAAGGCTTTTAAAGAGAAGACGGCTGAAAAATATGTTTTACATTGGAGATAAGATACATTTTTATATCAAGTGAGATAGGCAAATAATAGGATTCTAACTTTTTTTCGCTGTTTCATTGTGTTGATTTTTATTTCGGAGAGCTACATAAATGTATCTCATTTTTTGAAGCCTGAAAATTATTATATCCTACACATGGGTTCAAACCTATCGCAACAACAGGGGACTATTTGACTCGATATACGACTTGCATATCCAACTTGTATGTCCCTGAAAGTAAAAAATAATTTAAAAAATGTTTCTTTACAACATAGCCCTGAAGTCGGCGCTTAACATATTACGTATATTTTACGCTGGATCCCGACGTAAAGCGTGTCAAATATAAACTGTACACTTTAGATTTATTTTCTTTCAGCTGCAATACTGCTTTCGCGTTATAAACTAAATTTAATTTACCATTTTCTATTCTACACTTTCTACTCTACACTACTTTTTCGTAGCTCTAAAATATAATCATTACTTCCAGAAATGTTGAATTTCATTTCGTTTAGCTTTAAAATCAGCAGCCTTAACGAAAGTGCAGCTTCCAACGAGCCGACTGCTCGTCTGTGGTTATGAAGTTTTTAATTGTTCTTCCTGTTTCCCACTGAATCACATATTTTCCTACACCAATTTTCACCGACAAGCCACAATTTTTAATGAACTAGAAACCCGCTTTCGTTGTTGCCCTACCCAACTACTTCATAAATGAAGAATGTATTTTAATGATTTTATGAAAATTTGTAGCAAAAATTCGTCCACCACCAGAAAATAAGTGGTCACTGCTGCCCATAGACTTCTTTAAATAACAACTCCAAATAGGATTGGAGTTAGTGTAAGGTTGGCCACAAATGCATGCCTTTATTATTAACAGACTTCTTTTTGTAATATTTTTTCGTTGTCGAGAAGGAAACCTTCTAATGAACCAGACTTTTAAAATTTCCCGTCGTTGTGGGCCCAAGGATTTATATTTATTTATTTACTTTATTTATAAGAATGAAGTAGCAAACGAGCATGCATTCCACCCTTCCATCAAGCGCAAGAACTGATTCACGCTAGAAACAGATGTGGCAGTGTTAGTTCCCCGGTCGAACTGCTTTAGTTCTACCACCTGGTGAAACATACCATCAGATGGACAACATGCTCGTTTACTACTACTCCATTGTAAAACAAGCAAAGGAACTTTTAATTAAATTAATAAATAAATTCAGTAACTTAACAAATACCTGAATTGGCACTTTATACACGTCATAAATATTAAAATGCATCTCTCCAAATATTCACATATATTTCTGAAACGAAAGCATCGCGAGGAAATTTTAAAGTTGTTTGATGAAATATTAAATTTCCATTATTGAAGTGCGCTGAATAATGTATGGTCCCGTTAATACACTCTTTGTGCGTTTAAGGACCCCTATTTTTATGATAATAACATACAGTTAATATTGCTTATTGTTTGGTTTGTCAAGTATATCAAATTGAAGAGAATTTCATATTTTTCGCCGAGACGTATTTCTAGGTATTATACAGTAAATAAGTTACTATGTGTGTACATTAGCTTAGGGTTGCCGCCCGTATTTTCATATTTAATATTGAATACATTTTAGTTATTTACACAACTGCTTCAGAAGGAGGGTAATGTTTTTCGAGCGTATATATGTATGTATGTTTGTTTGTATGTATGTCCATTACTTTGTCGAGCGCTACAGCCCAAACGGCTTGGATTATGACATGAGACGTATTATTCGAACACAGGGTATATAGTTTTTAAATAAATAATAGTTTAAAAAACTAAAAAACACGCTTTTATTGCTAACTGAACTAAAAAGTAGAAAATAATTTTCAA
>DWNE01006177.1:0-13292 GCA_018249875.1 Cecropterus toxeus | reverse complement strand
GTCGTAAATACGTAACCGTTGGTAAGCAGTTGATAAGGGGGGGCGGGGGGGGGGGGGGGGGGGGACAAGCGGGGGTCTGTGCCCCGGGCGGCAAGTTCAGAGGGCGGTCAAATGCGCAATTCATCATTGATCGATCATCGTACGATAAATTCACATTGTCTGTGAAATGATTGTTAAAAGGAATTAAAGTAGGCAGGGGCGGCATTTTTTATTTTTTGCCCCCCCTAAAAATAATTGGAGATCCGGGGCTTGGTAATGACGGTCACTTGCTCTAACAATTAATTTCTGACGTGCGGAATAACTTCATAATGTGTTCACGTGTAGAAACATACTCAATAGGAAAGGTTTATATTTCTCATTCATAGGAAATGCAATGCAGAAGAATAAAATAGATCAGTGTTTACCGTATCTTTACTAGAAGTTGGAGGATAGCACATTTTATGAACAACAAGTATATGCTATTAACATTCAAATTCGTAATTGCGCTCTAGTTTTCGGGCATTTTCTACTCATATTTACTATTTAATATATATATTGTCTATTATAGAGGCTATGGATTCAAAACCGTCGAGTAATTTAATTTTGCTGTTATCAGGTCGTCTTTTAATGCCAAACATTACACTGATGAAAAAGGCAACAACTTTCCAACGGATCTGAAGCTTTACTGACGGATGTGGAAATAGACCCCCAGATTCGATTAACCTCACATATGAAATACCAAGATACGATTTTATCGCAATTACCTTTCATTCATTACTTCCCTTTTTAATTTGTTCGTAACGTAACTTGGCTATACTTTTAGTTAATTGGCTTTCTTGTTTGTTTTTGCGCAGCTCATGCGAAGCTTAGATTTTCCTCTATTATTCGTAATTTACCTTTCCAATTACGCTGCGTATCTTGGCATCGGTACTACAATTATGTCTGCTCTACTTCTCTGTGTTTAACTTAATATATTCGTCATTGCAATTACATTTGTTTAACTTAAACTTTACGCACTCTGAGTTCAGTGTTATGTATAGAAATATGTTTTATATTTATAAAACCTTATCTTAAACCGAGAATCAAGTGTTACTTAAAAGTGAAATCTTGTTTATTTTAGAGACTCATTATAAAATTTGAAGATTTTAAGAAAACTGCATAATTATAAATCTCAATATTCACATCTCTGCAACAGGTACAATTTCTAAGAAAAAATATAAATTACTACTATTTATCTGTATATAAATATAAAAATAAATTAGTAGACTTAAAAATAAATGTGTGTGCCAATCACCCACGGCAGAAATTTTTGACATTATTATGAGTTCTAAATAATTTATAAGTATTAGAATTTTACTTTTGTAATTGATTCACGGCCAAGGCAAATAAAACTAATCTACAGTATTGTGACTACTATTGATTACTAGAATTTAAACTCCAATCCGCCAAGCGAACACCGGCATGTAATAACCGGTGATATATTAGTGGTAATGCGCCAATATCCCCGCTCTTGCTAGAAACGATTAGCTGTTCATTTTACGAGAAATTCACGCAAATCTGTTTGATCATCGCCGATGCCTCTGTTTGACTAATTGTGACAAGCTAATAATAAATAGAGGCTTTCCTAAAAATATCTAAAGCGGACTCTACCACGTTACTAAAGTTACGTTACCACGTTACTGACGTTAAAATGAACGATCCAAGAAAAAAACGCTTAAGTCTATTTAATCACAACCGAAAGTACCCATTTAAATCAATAATATATTGTCAATAAATATTGGAAATTAAATGTTATTCTTGAGACATATTCACAACGAAATAAAAATAAATTAAATATAATAATAAATAATTACATAAAAATAAAATATACGCATGATGCATCGCTTACTCACTGAATATATGACCAAAGACCATTTACGGTAATGGGTAGAGTAAAATTAAGATAAACATCGCCTCCTTTAACCTCCACTTATTTGAAAATTCCTTAAGTTCCATCGTTTCTGCACTATCATTTAAGCACCACAATTTATTGCGTCAATTTTATATAAGAATGTTTGAAGATAATTTCTTGACCCAAGTCCTAATGCTATCATCATAGTAATTGACTAGTTAGTTAGTTTTTACATTTTAGGAATAATATTTGTAAAAAAATGCCTACTCGACATAAGTAAAACAGCACGCCAAGAGATTCTATTTAAAACCCCTTATCTTTAGAACCCTTTGTGATTGATCTCCGGAGGCAACACGGGAACAGCTATTTTTGCCGAATAACAGCAGTATTACGTGCTTTTGTATTCTAGTCAGGTTAGATAGGTGTTACGGGAAACATAATTTTTAACGATTACCAACTTAGAGTTCATGAATAGCAGCACATCTGAAATAGATCACAGAGAAGACTTTTACTTTATCTGAGGGTGGCAGTGGCTACATACCATCAGTTGGATTGGACGAGCAGTCCTATTCAGTGACTCGTTTCTTACTTACTACTGCGATTCTACATTATTAAAATGTATCAGTAGAGCATAACTGTCGCACTTGGTCACACTATTAATTAAACAGTAACATGAATTTCTAATGCAAATAGGAGTAATTTTTCCTTTGCAATGTACAATATTAGTATACGTTGGAAAATCCGCGCACACCCCAATAGTTTTCACTTGCTTTCTCTCGTAAATCAAATTGCAGCAAATTCTACATACTTTCGTGCTTCTGTATGAAGACACGCTCGATTTTGCAATCAGATAATCTCATTACATTACTATGTTAACATTGCTTTGTTAAGATTTGTATTTTTAGACGATATTAAAGATGTGACTGAAGTTAGTAATTATATTTACTCTAACTTAAATGTCGTGCTTCCTAAAGACAAACATTATAATTTTTGTGCTTTTTTGTTACAGATGGCTCCCGTAAGCCAAATACGGATATGTGCCGTGCTGTGGCTGCTCTGCGCGGTACTCAGTACATCGGGAGAGCCTAATGAACAAAACACCACAACTACAAAGGCCATACGCACGACTATTCTGCCATCAAGGACCACGCGGACAGAACTCAAAGTCTCAAGAAGTCTGAACCCCCACGATACGCAGACATTAAACGTCAGGACAAAATCGGGTCATGTTACTCAACTTATAGTGAAGAAAAAGGACAAGTCAACCACACACAGCAGTAGCACGACTGTAGCACCTACGACTTTACCAGTCAAAACCACTTTACCGAATATCAGGGTAAACAGCACAACAGATGAAACCAAAAATAAAAGTGACACAAGAGATCAAAGAAAACTTAATTTTGGATCCGTCAATAGTGAATTAGCAGGATTTGATTATTACCTCAATCGTAACAAACATGATGAATTCAGTGACATTAAGGCTGAGTATGGAAATTGGTCCCCCGTTTCTGTTTATCCAGAATCTCATATTCAAGAAGACGGTGGTAAACCAGAAACAGATCCTGAAACTTCGAGCTACTATCCAACATATGATAACGATAAAAGAACAGAGAATAAAAAAGTATACATTACATCAACAAGTTTTATGGATTATGGTGGACCTATCAAAAGCTATAGGTTTGATCCCCATAACCCAGTAATAAAGAATGATAGGAACCCAGTTTATATTGAGGTCGTCAGCACTAAAGTTTCGCCTGATGACGAAACCAAATCATACAATGTGCCTGACCCAGTGGTAGTCAGTTCGGAACCTATGTATATAAAAAAGGCAATAGAAAAATACAACAAGCGTGGGAGATCTATTCTCACATTGGGCGACGATGGTATTCCGGAAATTCAGGGTATTAGAGTGCCCGACGATGAATCTGATAAGAAAACTTGGCGAAATGCACGAGTTGTCAATGGAGAACTACTGCCTTATCCAGAAGGATACACTCCACCAAAGGCTATCCCAGAAGCGGATGTTTACCCCGATTTATCAGCTGCTGAACCCCAACAAAACTTTGGACCGTTTACGAAAGAAGATAATTATGAACCTAAAGATGGTCCATTCACCAAATTTGATAACATAAAGTTCAACTCTGACGATGTGGTTGGTACATATATTGCTACCGATAATAATTACCCTTATATTTACAAGCTGAAGAAAGACAATCATTACTTGAAATCTGGGTACGGTCCTTTCACTAAAGCTGATAATTCTAAAGTCGCTAACTCGAAGCTCATAGAGTATATAAAGCAAATAAATGAACAGGAATCCAAACGAGATTACTTTAGTGGACGCAGCTCTAGAGCACATACAGGCGATTTAGAATATGCTGAAAGTCACATTCAGAGACGCATGCTTCAACACCCTGGTGAAGTGAACTTCCCTAACTCTGTTATGTACACTCCTAAGAACGCCAAACCAGGCTTCGATGAGAGCGTTAGGAATCCTGTTCTTCAATACGCTCATCCTGAACTCGGCGTGCAGCCTGCAAAAGCTACTAGAGATAACATTGACAATTACGATAATAAGGAAAGGAAAGTGAAATATTACACGAATGTTCCTAAGAGTGCTCATCCTTACCCAATGGAACCAGTTAACGGATACGGTCAACAACGTTCTCAGAGCAACATTCAGGCTTCATCAAACAGATATTATGAAGATGAATACAATAAATTTTCTTACTATGACCACAGTCACAGCCCTAAATATACACCATATAATTATGGTTACATCAAAAGAGCGCCGGAACCTTCGTTATGGAAACGCTTCACTGATTCTATGAAAGAAACCATCAATACTGCTAGTCAAACGGTCCATCAACTTACCAGGCCTATAATTGAGCCTATTGCTAAGGTGACGCAACCCGTCTTTGATCCGCTTGTGGAAGCCACGCAGAAAATTACACACAACTTAGGTTTGTATCCGTCCAACTCCATACAAAGTCAAAGATACGCTCAAGATAAGATAGGTGTAGCTGCTGCAGCGTCAGGGGCACCCGCGATGCTACCAGCTCTCGGTCTGATGGCCGGAGGGGCGGCCTTGGGTCTCGGAGCCGTAGCTGTGGGTCGTCTGCTGGACGTAAATTTAATGCGCAGTGGTAATCTTGACGATGATAATGACGATAAATTAAATAAGGAACACAAAAGATCATTTGCAAATGCACCGTATGATATTGACAGGAAAATTTTGAGTAGGCAAAAGTTCTTCGATGATAATTACAAGATGCCCAGTGAAAATGTTTATGTCGTGATGTCTCCTGACGGTTCCGATAGTAGTCGTGCTAAGCGTGATGTTTTCAGCATCTTCCAGAATCCCTACCAAGGTTTATATAGAACGGTGAGACACAGACGTAGCGTCAAACGGTCTTTAGCGGAAGACATGTCGGATGAGTTGCAGCATATAGACAGCAACCCAACACCGTCGAGTCTAAACGCAGCAGCCCTGGATATTGTGAAACAGACAGATTGGAGAGATTCGCAGTGCGCCAAATTAACATTCTGCAAAGTCCTCACATCGCAACCTTCGGACTCAATGTTCGCGATGGAAAAGAAGATGGAATCATTGCTTAAAATGTAAGTAACCATTTAACATTCACTGTCTTATTATATCACTAGTCACGTAGCACGTACGAATGGCGTAAGAGAATCAAATATACATGTCTTCGTACCGGTATTATTCCGTCTCATTGCCTTCTCTCTAATGACTGGAAACGAGTTTGAAATCCGTGTTGACTTTAGATACACAATTTCTACGTTGTTACGAAAGCATCCATAATGCCGACACTAAATGAAATGTGTTAAGCCATTACAAAAACCATAAAGCATAAATTAGAGGAGATCTAAACATACACGGTTTTTAGATGCGTGTACATTACGCAAAGTAACATTAGTTTAATATAATAACTACCACTTATCGAACACATTTTTTTATATTATTGTCTTTCATGTACGTAAGATGAAGATTATATCTAATTATAGTAATATATTCATCTATGATTATAAAATAACACAGGCCCAGAATAGGTTAATATAATAATAATATTAGAAGGATTGGTATAATCAACATGTAAATAAAAAAATAGGTGAAATAAATAATTCGATTATTTTATAAAAAGAAACAATTTCAAGATTTTTAATATATTTTCTGATTTTAGTCTAAAAAGTTATACGACTAAATATATTTAAACCTGACAATATATAGTTAAAATATAGTTAAACTAGATTAACCAGAACCGCGACGAAAGCGAAAGTGATTATGCAGTTTCAATAAATTACTAATTTGCATTAATACGTTGACGACTCAAAGTCTGGATGTTAAAATAATACTGGTTTTATTAACATCTTTAACATTAAATTTTTATTGTCAGAAATATTTTTTGATACTTGATCTGCTCTTTCTTTGCATGATTGACCACCAATTTTTAACGTAAACTGATATTAATTTTAAAGTTCAAATGTATATATCTAAAAGCAAATGTGAAACTTATAGATTCTAAGCAAAACCACAGATTTAATAACATCCCTTATTGTCACATAACACTGCTACACAGCCGTTAAAAATAATGAATAAAAAATCTAGGCGCCGTGATAGAAGAAGTTTTACCTTTAACATACAAAAATATAAAGATTTGATATGTTTTAGAAATAAAAACAACAAAACAAAATTTTATAAACGTTATTTATCTAAGTATTACGATGTTACAATAATCTACAGGAATCGATAATTTAGACTTACTCTCCGTAATATGACTAGTAATTACTATTTGTTAATTACTAGGCACTACTGTTAATGTTAAGCAGTTGTCTTATCTTATTATCAGTGGCTACCCAAGCGCGACAACCTCGTGTACATATTTGTGATGATCAAAAGGCTATCTTAGATGACCTCCATTTAACTTATAAACAAATACCAGTTAGAATGTTACGTTAATATTATACGCTTCTAATTAATTAGTGAAGCCTTGTGTATGTAATAAAAAGATAACAGTTTTATACTATCATAATAATACTTGTTCTTTCAATATATATTATGTATTTTGAAGTTAACTACTTTTGGCGCGTTAGTGACAAATGATAAGAGTAATTTTTACGATGCGCGCGCACACCGTCACGAAAATCGACATCCTGAAGTTAGCTATAGTAAACATTTTAGTTTTGTTTTTATTTTTTATTTATTTGTAATAAATAAAAAATCATTTCTTTAATTATGTAGATATATTTTTTGTGTAGATATATTTAAAAAACTTTATTTATTATAATATGAAAGTAGCAAACGAGCGTGCAGTCCACTTGATGATAAGTGGCCACTGCCGCCCATGGACATTTGTAAGCAACTACATATAGTACTGGGGTTCTATATGAAGTCTATCACAGATGCGTTGCTACTCCCGAGGACTGAAATGGTCGCCTCATATAAGAGTGGGCCGGCAACTACATCCTTCCACCGAAACGCAAGAACTGCTTCCGCTAGAAATAGGGTGTGGCGGTGGTACTTCCCCGGTCGAACTACATTGGTTCTACCACCTGGTTGAGGCGGAAGTCGGCGTCTCCCTTACCACACCCTTGCCACAGATCGGAACACAGCCATGCATAACAGAACTTCCACAGTCGAACAACAAAGAGTTCTGCCACCTTTAAAATATTATACGAGTACAGTCTAAAATCGATGTGTGATGCTGTAATATAGTTTATGATTTACCTAACGTGTCAGGTGTTATTAACCGACTGAAGGTACTATTTTCGCTTAGACCAAATTTCAACCGATTTCGGCCACATCTTCGCTTTCAGATAGAAATCGGCCACAACTTTAAGCTCAGCCATAGGTTCGTGAACTCTCGGACATTTTCTTCGTAGGCGCTTTGAATCCATTTGACCTTCAGTATGTCGATGAACCACATCTTTTGTTTTACCAGTATTTATACATTTTATTATTTCAAAAAATTATATTGTTTGTTTATTTGATAGAACCTATTAAGGTTCCGTGGTTGAGACACCACTGTCCCATTTATATCCAGCTAAAACAGCAGTGTTAAACGTTGCTGTGTGCTGTGTGTTAGACGTAAACAGAGAGACGTTTTTAAGGCGTTCCATGTAAACCCAGGGGGAGCAAAGCATATGTGGCAAACATCAGGTAAGATATTCTTACCTGGTTTCCATAGACGGCAGTGGCCAGTTAGCGTCAGGTACACTACGTGACAATTTTCTACTTCTACACTATAAAATAATAGTGCGCATTATTTTTATCTATTTTTACTCAATTTTACGATCAAATCCAAACTTTATTTTATGTCATCCCCGTGTTAGTTTTATAGTTATTATTTCAAATTCGCTTTAAGCCGTACGTGGTAAAGCAATCTAAGATGTCCACGCTGCCTCCGCCAGAGCTTTCATAACAGGGTATCATCATGCAAGCAGTCCACTCGCCACTTTCTCGCGTCACGTAACTGTCCACTGGTTCCACACGACCATGTTACTAATCGCCACAAAATTCACACCAACGAAAGTGCTTTGAAAGTAAAAGTTGATATGGAACAATGGACACCGCGTGGAAATCGTATGGGATTGTGGTTTGCTAATAGACGCTTTGTTTTGTAATTAAGCCATCAAAATAATTCGTGGAACTGATCTCCCACGTTTAATTCTTGTCATTTGTCGTCCGTAAGAAAGAAGTTACGAATGATAACGTCGAACTCACTCAAGCTTTTGAAATGTTAATGTCATAATTACCACTCGCAGCGGTTCACGGCTCAACTTACACGATCGTTTTTATCGCGATAGAGCGAAATTAAAATGAATTAATGAATTTACTTCCGAGATTTTCCCAGAGCGTTATGACATGAGGTTCTTTTAAAAAGTTTTAAAGGCCTCTTTTTTAAAGTCGGCAAAGCACGGGTGATCTGTTTAATTTCCGGCAGGACTCCCGTGAGATTTGTTTGTTATGAGTTTGTTAGATCACCTTAACGATGATAATAATATGCATCCACTAAAAATTCCATTCTAGTTTATTGTTCAGTCAATTTCTATAATCGAATAATAAATTCGACAACCTTTTTGTGTCACTGCTGTCCAGATACTATATGCTGTTGGTTATCGTTAGAGAATTAAAAAGAAAAGTAAAATAATCACATGCATAATGTCGCAAATTAAAAAAAAGTTCTAAAATTCCAAGTTATAAAGATATATTCTATCTGTATTAATCGAGTATTAACACAAATATCCAATCATGGTCCATTAACATACTGAAATGTTAAATGTTTAACGTAGACTTACTTTAAAACTACGATCTAACGATGAAACAAAAAGCCGCCACTTTAAGTAGCTCAATTTTAATGAGATACAGCCAATGCAGGTAAAAAATACCGTCCAAGGAAAACCACTGGCCGCATTTATTTAATTAACATCCGACGACAGCAACACACGTAATATCACATAATCACGTTTTCGAATTCTAACGGCAAATAAAAAAACGAAATAATCAATTTTTTGCTCCGTCAGCCGTCAGACCGCTTGCCGCCAAAACGTAACCTACTGAGTTACGTAATGATGGCGGCGCGTTCGGATACGCGCAAACACACGACAGTGAAAGTGGTCATGCTGCATTCTGACAGTGGAAAACCTGTACAAATAAACGTTTGTTTATGCAGTAAAATAATGTCGAAACGTTACATAGGCCGACTATGGAAAGCTTGTATTTTTATAGTCGAACCATTGAATAAATGTTCTTTTATGTAAACGTTATAATAATTAAAATAACAATTTTAAATTTAGAATAAAAAATAAATTTTATAGATTACTAAAAAACAAAGTTTATGATAATAATACGTAATGTTCTTACGCATTTTTAATTTATATTACGTAACAAACACGGATTATGTATTATTTGAACATTTAATCTAATGTCGATGTTCTTCTGAAAGAAATAAACCTAATACTTTTTATGGTTGCGACCAGCAGTAAATTAAACTAAAGTCCTTCCAAGTATCTCAAAGGGAAATATAATTATATATTATACTATACATCACAATAAGACTGTTATTTTTTATTTTCTTTTATTATTTTAATTACTTTAGCAATTTCGACTTAAGTTACTATAAAATCTACTATTATTGATTACAAAAAGTTATATCTGAAAATACTGATCCGCAAAAATCCGTGAAAGCGGAACCAGCCGCACGCCCTTTAATGAATCACTGCGCGAATCGCAACACACTTCACACACCTGTCGCAAATACTTTTCCATTTTAAGAGACATAGCTACATGAAATAAAAATTACGAAAGATCGTGTGTTAAATAAAAAAAGTCGGTCAAGTGTTTGGCCCGCAAATGGTTCCGTGAGGGAAATACTTCCTTCCTTTTATAAAACAGCAAGTTTACGGGCAAATGGCCGCGTATAAATTATGAGTAATGTTCCTTAATTAATGTTATATAAACGTTTATTAGGCGTTCGACGCGTATCTTTGATAATTAATGTTGTTTTATCGATGTCAATGGCTTTTATAACGTTAAATGACTAGAATTATTGAGGGTATAAAAGTGAATGAAAAATGAAATCAAGAAACAATTTATAAGTATAAAATTAAATCAATAACCCCATTTTTTTGGTTATCTGGTTTTCGTAGTACGCACCAGCGAAACAGTACCAGTTAGTTTTTAGTTTGCAAAAATATGCGACATTTTATTCCTAATTATAAGTTGCTTGTGAGCATGTAAACTGCAGCCAATACACTTATACAACTATTTATTGCAATACTATTTCCTATTATTTACACGTAAGATATAGAATTGCAATAGTTCAATTTATTGTGCTACATTTGCTTGCATCCCTCCATCTAGTAATATTGCAACTCTTCATTACGTTTACTACGTTGTAACTAGAGATAAATTGTCTTCAAATATTTGCATACAGAAAATAGACGTATATTATTAGAATTTGAATGTTTCCAGGATTTCCCGCGGCGGTGCTGCGGGCGCGGCGGGCGTGGCGCGCCAGCTCAGCGACGTGATGGCGGCCAGCCGCGACCACGACTGCTCCCGGTTCCGCTGCGACGCGCACTGACACCGCTACCTTGCGATACGAACTCATTGATTTGACCAATTACATAAATGATATATACCATATCAATCATATTTCACATTACAAAAGTAAACAAAATTTGTAAACGTGCATGTTTTAAAACGTATTTCGTTGTGCCCATTTATCAAAAATGTCGTTTAAACTAATACTTTAAACATTCATAATATTTTATGTACAATTGGTCAAACATTCCGATCGTTCGTTGGTATTAAGGCAGTATGTGAGAAAATATTTGTGCTTTATTTTAAAAAATATAGTTCCAGTGACTCTTTGGCACTCGAAGTAAATAGACATATAATAATTATTATTATATAAACCAATTGAGTAATATTAATAATATATTGCGGCGGGCCGCTATCGGAAGTGCTTTTAAATTGTCAGAATTAATAATTTAATTATTTAATCCAGTAATTTGTAATTCGATTAAAATAATTACATAACGCAATTTTCTCCTAAAATGCTGCGAAATAGAGCACAAATTTGTTGTAAACTAAAAAGTATGGCAACATTGTGACTAGTGGTTGTGAATATGGAGAGTGTGTTGCCATTGTCATTGAAGGTTTACTATTTTAGTAGAGTTTAAATAAGATAAATATAATGTATAATGGCTTTATTGAGAGTAAGAGCCCGTTGTTCGACAAAATAATGTGCCGTGACTCGATATTAATAAATTAAAGTGATGATTAATATTTTTAAACATGGCTCTCTTGTCTCAGTTTCTATACTTTTATGTTCTTTTGAAAGTGAAATGAAACGAAAACGAGAGAAACTCAGGCAAAGAGAGTACAAACTAGTATAGTTACTACGGACGGACGAGTGTGCTTTTGTATTTTTGTAACGATTAATAGATAGATCGGATAAGTCTCTTTCTGGGGACTTTAACCGATAATTTCATGAAATCAAGGTTGCAAGAGAATAACAACATGATTAATTATAACATTTAGTAACAAAATACTTGAGATATTATGACTTCAACCATATTTCCCTTATAAGTATAAAATGTGCATGACACATGGCACATACGCCAGAGCACGATTTTGGGTAATGCAGGGCAATTGTCCTAAACAAGAGGGCCGAAAAAATAGAGAGTGGTTACTTTTTCAAAGGCTTTCTTATTCCTTATATAAAGAAGAAGTGGTAAAATTAAACTACCGGCCTAAACAGCACAACAGCTACTCAACGGTGGCATGACATAAAAGGTGTTTAAACCTAAATAGCTACATCAAGGCCTGCATATCCCAACACGTTGCCCCAGCTACAATTGGCGAAGTTATTGTATCTTTAGGTATATTATTCCTTAAACCTACTTTAACCCGTAACACTTATATAAAATTGCAATAAATTTCTAACAGAATAAATACACGAATAATTAAGCTTAGATATTCTTAGATGTACGCTTAGTTTTATATTATCCAAAGTTGAATTATATTTAATCAGTTGTAACCCTAAATTATTACCTATATGCTCTATAATTTATCGGAATTATTTAAAAATATTATTTATTCTAAATGTAACCGTCCAATAATTTATTTATTTAAATTATTCTAGAAGGCGCTCGTAAGTTGTAAATACGCTTCATTAGGAAAATGTAAATTATTTATTTATTCTTATAATAAAATAAAATACTATAAAATTATTATGAATTTTATTTAAAAACACGTCCAAAAAATCCGAAGATATATTTATACAGAATAATTATATGGATCTTCCTTTAAAAATCTTTCTTTTCACTATTTTATATCGTGTGTCGTTATCGATATTCTTGTTCCTGTAACATTATTACTCCTAATATTAAAACATTAACTATATCACTGTCTTCAAATGGAAGAGGGAAAGAGGCTTAACCGTTAAAATTAATTAAGCGATAAGGTGGTGATGCATTGGCGAGTCCTCTGTTGTGTCCATAGGCGACGGTGACTACTTTCCATCAGGTAGCCCATATGGCTTATCGATAGGTAGAGCTACAAAAAATGGGTGACGACGCCTGAGACATCACCACCACACATATTTCTGACTAATAACGCTGTCTTAAACGCTGTTCTATTCTGGTCTGAAGGTTAAGTCTTTGAGCAGTAAGGGAGATGTACTTATCCGACATATACCGGGTGTAATCGTTAAGTGTGCACAGGCGATTATTCCGTAACTATTACATATATCAAAAAACTTAAACTGATATCGAAAGTACTTCACCTAATGAACAAAAAGACAATATTAATTTTTTTTAAAATAAATCGCGAAATATCCAAAAACTATACATTAAACACTCCCATACATTTTATTTCTTAGTAAGTACAAAACTT
>DWNE01006176.1:0-13292 GCA_018249875.1 Cecropterus toxeus | reverse complement strand
AAAATTCCAAAAAATAAATATTGTCTATGCATCACGTTCTTTTTTACCCGAGTGCGTCAGAAGTAGGGTGATGTTTTTCGAGCGTATGTACATATACATACGTAAAATCAATTGGAAGTATTATAATATATGTGTTTTAGAATTGTCTGTTTACTAGCTTTTTATATTGCCTGGATAATAAAAAGACGTCCGTCCGTTTTTGGCCTATTTATAGTCTCCATTTTTTTAAAATTATATAGCCTATGTCATACTGCAAACTGAAACGATTCTAATAATTTGTCATACGTCACAACTAACGGGTTGTGGCGTATGACATTTCATTATAATTCATTTTCATAGCTTTTGGGCTGTCACGCGTGCTAAAGAAATGGACATGCATACAAACAAATATACATACGCTCGAAAAACATTACCTTCCTTCTGGCGCAGTCGGATATGCATTTAATATGTAACGGCTTATGATTTTTTCATTTCTTTTGTCGATATTTCGACCCAGTTACATGGTTCGTGGTCACTTCCGACAGCGCATAAGTCGTGGTCAAGCACAAATGATAGATTAATCGAAGATAGATTAAGTTTAGTCTAGTTCGTTTTTCTTTTTAAGGTTAAGACCATTTAAGTCACAAAAACACACTGTAAATTTAAGAAGTAGATTTTGCATTCTATGTGATTTTGAAAAATTACCAATTTCATCCACGTTTGCGTTTTCTTGAAATCATCTTTTCTATACGTCATATAAATAAGATGCCATTCCGTGACTTTCCCTTGCGTAATAAAATATGGGCAAATCAATTACTGCCACGTCAATAAAAATACATAAAAATCCAAATTAGGACGGTTTATGTATCTATTGATATAAATTGCTCATCAATAAGGAATTTATTTGTCATACGTTGTTTATTGAAAGATATATTATTATAGATAACAGTGATACGATTTTATTTTGGTAAAAGATTAATAAAACACACCTGTTTCATATCTGATTTGTGGAGCAACGTTTGACTACCAACATAATCTCCTCATATATCAATTGGCATCTACACCGATATTTTCCCGCAAATAAGTGTGGTAGTGGTACCAACTCGGTCGAATCTATCTGGTTCTACGACCTGGGTCCCAGGTCCGATTCCCGGCCGAACAGAAATGTGAGTGTTGAGTTTACATTTCTGTTCTGGGTCTGCGTGTTTGTGTGCTCGTCTTTGTGTTTTCATGGCAGTCACGACACAGGAGAAAAGCCATATGTAGCTATGAGTGTAGAAAGCGTTTATGTTTATGTTCTACCATCATTCAAATCTGCAATTAGTATCTCCAGTTTAACATACCGTAAAAAAACTTACGTTTCCCACTAAATTTATCTGAAAATCATGTAAGAAAAATAATATCGATGATATGTAGCTGCTGTCCTGACACGGAGTTAGTTCCGGGTTCGATCGCCAGTCAACCAAATCTGAATGAAGAATTCAGATTATTGTTATGCTTCTAGTTTGACTATTCATCTGTGGATGTCGTTTATCTATTCGTGTATGTGTGTGACCGTGGCACCCACGATACAGGAGAAGATTCTAGAATTTACCATTAGCATAGAAAGTGTTATTTTTTTTTTAATTTATTTGTCTCATAAATATATGTGTAAATATGTTATCTTTGCAGAAACTGGCACTACAGTCCGTACATGCTTAGATGTGAACCCGAATGACCCGAACCAGACTTGCCGTCTGATCGAAAGTACCGCGAAGCTCACGCCGCTGGACAGCAGCAAGCAGATCAAGCACTGCAGCGTATGCGACAAGGACCGCTGCAACGGCGCCGCGTCCATCGCGTCTTCGCTTCCCCTCGCTGCTGTCGCACTCATCGCTTCGTACCTGTATTACAAGCAATAAACCTATAACCCCTAGACGATCAATGCTTGAGCGTATCAGTTTACCAATTCCATCCCTTGTCACTTAGCAGTCTCTTAAGATAAATCACGTTCTTTTCGAGTACAGCAAAAGATATTTATTTTAAGCTGTCATTTATGTCAAAAGGATCACATGTCGATTGAGATGTTTAAAACGAAGTAGGTATTTATACGAAGAGACGAGGAGGCGTTGAAGAATAAATATAGTTATGACACCATAAGCTAAATAATAATGGTGGAAACCAAACTAAACGACTTAAAGTCTGAGACAAGAAAAATATTAAAACATATAAAGCATATTTCATAAACTTTGATCGTCTTGAGGCTTAATTGATCAAACAACAATGATCGGTCCATAGCAGCCACGTACGCATTCGCTTGATGTCCCGCGATGCTCTGCTAAGCGAAGTGCCAAATCTGCACATTCCTGAACCAAATTGAAAATTACGAGCTCAGTAATACGGCCTTTGGATAAAACCGTCCAATGTCATTGTTGTTTAAGCTCCTTTGTTTATTTTTTTTTTTAATTTAAGAATAATGTGTGTAGAAAATCACCAATAGATATTATTCTTGTTTTTAATTTGTTTGTTTCACGATATCTTCGTATTTATATTTTATTCTTAAATGGGACTTATAATGTTACGTAACTTATCCGAATAACGTTTACTTATAAGTGTTGTTAAGCCAAAATACATAATTAGGAAATTTGAATCTCAATTGAACTCGAATATTATACTTAGCTTTTTACTGTCTAGAATAGCTTAACAAACTTGCATAGTTATTAGTTATTGACAAAAAATTTTGTTACGCATTTTAAAGTTCAAATTAATGTTTTCAAAGAGACGATTAACAAAGCATTTATGTATATAATAAGAGAGTAGATGTTAACCGTCCCTTTAAGAAGTATTTATAATAAAGTTAATAAAATGTATAAATTTGTTTTTCATTTTTTAAACCGTTACAATAAGTATACATGTAAGTAAGTGAAAAATATCGTGAGAAAATCTACTCCTAAGAATTTTGCACGAAAAGTTTGAAATATACAAATGCACACCAAACTATAAGGTAAACTAAACCTTTTTCTGTCTTAGAGGAGACTCATCACCTGCAGAAGTGTAGAGATGGATTTATGATGATACGGATTCAATAATATAAATAACGTAGGTAACTTCCCACATTCCTTATCGTAATATTGATGCTCCCACGGAGAACATATTCACGAGATTTCTAGGATCTTGAAAACGTCCATAAAAAATAACGCTATAAAATAGATTAGAAAAATACTTTTTAAGCAATGATTTATTTCCAATTCTCTTTTCAATAATGACGTCTCCGCTAAATATCAAACATCACATCTCTCCTCTCCTCACCACACTTCATCTGCTTCCCTTCGCCTCTCCTCACCTCACCCCCTTAAAGCATGTCACCAATGCTCCGTTACAAAATCTTATATTTAGTGAATTTCCTTCATTATTTTGAATGGTCTTCTCTGGCCAAACTTTTTTAAAACTGAATCAAAGAGATGGTAACTCGTTTGTAAATGGATTTTAACTTATGATTTATACCTTCAGCCATTTATACAGAAGATAAATAAGGAATTAAACCCAGCAGCGGGCAAATAACATCTTACTGCAAACATATTCGTTTAAAAAGACATATATTTCTGGGATGTTAACCCAGATATATATGTCTTTTAAAAAAATATAAGTCTGGGAAATCCGTAATCGTAACCGAAACTATCGGATATCCGAAAAAAAAAATATCCGTAACCGTCTCCGATATAAGAGTTTTGGTTAATTTCGGATATTTTTTGGACATATTTTTTAAGTTTTAGTAAATGACACTTATACTATATTCCCTATATGCCTTCCGTATCCTTATCCGTAACCGAAAATATCCGACTAAATATTCCTAACGGATAATCCGAAATAATTACATATCCATAAGCGTATCCGAAACCGGTATAATATTATCCTTTTCCGAATCCAGATTCTAAATTTCATATCTATAACATCCCTGATATATTTATCTCCAAAATTGCATTTAAGGGCTGCTAAATAAATGTTTATAGCCTAATGCAGAGCAGTGATAGTCTAATGGTTGAAACTCGGTCTCTCGGTCGAGGATCCAAGGTTCGAATCCCAGGCCACCACCACTGATTTTTCTAAAATTATGTGCGTATTACAATTTAAATATCACTGCTTTACGGTGAAGGAAAACATTTCGAGGAAATCTGCACATCTGAGAGTTCTCTTAAAAAAAAGAGTTCTCAAAGTTGTGGTAAGTCTACCAATTCGCACTTGGCCAGAGCGGTGGACTATGACCTAAAACTCTCTCATTCTGAGAGAAGACCCGTGCCCAGCAGTGGGACAACAATGGGCGGACGACAAATAAATGTTTCTGGTTGGGTGACATACGGATATACGAAATACGACAAGAGATTATAACCACGATGTGTCGAATGGCATCATTATAATGGGTTCTTACTAGTGTATTAGCTTAAGCTTAAATCAGTCACGTTTATTACTTAATTGGCATTCAGGTTTAGTACCTCTTGACTGATTGAGTCATTAAACATTAAACAAACCGCAAACTGTTTTATACTCACTACTACTTATCCATCCATACATATAAAAATGAAAGCACTCGCATCTGTACATCGCATTTGTTTAAAAAATAGCTTGTGGGACGCAAAATAAGACGAGTGACAAAATAATGAGTTGTTCTATATATTTTAGAATTTTATCCGTCTATCTCTGTGTTTTATACAGTTTCACACCAAAACTGTTAAATTTAATATTATTTAAGTCTTTATAAAATCAAAATCCATCTAGTCTATTAAACGTTATTACAATTTAAAATGAGAAGTACGAAATTATTGATGTTGTTGTGTAACATAATTTTGTTAATTATTATCATCCTAGGTTTTTTAAAGTGAGCGTAAGCGCGGAGGGCCGCTAGTATTTCATATTAAAGTTACTTGGTTTATTAAATTTATGTTTGAATGAAAACTAAGAACCTTTTGTTAGAAATAGTTTTTCGAAGGACCAGTCGCCTGTCGATAGTTGAGTCCATATTGCCTACTTTTTGTAACTAGAGGGAAACCTTCAAAAAAAGATACACGACGCCGTGGGAGCAACGCCGGGTTATATTTTTACCGAAGTAAAACCACCCGGATAGCTCAGTGTTGCGTGGAGGACTTCGACATCTCCGACGGAACACAACACAGTACCTTAAGGTGTTTACACATGTCGCCGACCTTCCCGGATTCACTTAGCTGGGCTGCTTAAGCTCTCACTCTTACGATAGGCAAGGGATACCCTAGCCATAAAATGTATCCATATTGTCTGCGTACCTATATCACTTCAGCCTACTTCATCAATTAGAAGAATCGAAGGTACATGCATGCCTAGGATTGAAACCCTTAGTATGAGAAATTGAGTTTCAACTATTTTTATCAAAAAGTCTCCAAGTCTCAATAATAACAAATAGTGAAAATATCAATCAAGAAGAAAAAACTACTTCAAATTGTATCTTGTAACTGTTAAAATGTAGTTCATGTAACTCATCATTTTGTATTGTCGGGAAATATTTTATCAGCGGTCTGTTGTAATTTATGTTGTCATTATCTTTAGAGGAGTTTGCATTTATCCGATAGTATTCAAGTGTTAGATTGAGTTATACATGATGGGTTTTTTCATATAAAACTAAATTAGTCGTAGTGACAATTCTTTTTTTTTCATGTAAAGTTGTATTTGATATACTTATAAAAAACGCTGTTAAAATGCAAGAAACCTAAATACTGCTCACAAAAACGATCTAGCTGATATAATTAAGGAAAAGACTAATAATAAAATGTATAAAATTGGTTTTTGTCTCTTACTCAATCACGCTTTAAGGTTAAATCATGAACCATGAAAATGAGTTGGTCTCTGTTAAACTGAATAGTTCTGAAGACGACTTTGGTTGCAGTGTTCATCTATTTTGTTCTGTTGCATTTACAGTACCAGTTACAGTAATAGATCACCATCTATGTAATAAAGATCTATATATATCAGTAATCAAAGTTGTTCACGAGATAATTGTGAGCGGCAGTGAAAGTGGGTGCAACCATGGATAAGTTGCGATTAGTGTTTGCGGTTTTTGTGCTGATTCCCTTCACAACAGGTATATTGTTATCTTTGTTATATAAAATGTTAACCTTAATTTAAAGTTTTTAGCGATCTATTTAATCATAAGCAATTAAGAAACCAGTTGCTGTGTTATTCATTTGCGGTGGAAAATGGCCACTCCTGGTTTTGTGTAATAACCATAGAGGATGCTATATTTTAGAATATACCCCCTTCTGGCTTGGGTCTTATTTTTTTTTTAAATCTCTTTATTATTCATTTGGTTAGAAAATGGCCACTCCTATTTTGGGTAACAACAATCTTATTTTAAGAACGCCCCCTCTCGGCTTCGGTCTTTAAAATTCTACTTATTTTGCCATGAAAGGGTACTTAAGTACTTTTTTGGCGGACGTTTTGGGTGAAGGGGAGGGTTGAGCCTCTAGCCACCCCCTCTGGATCTGCCAGTGATCTGACAACTGCAACCGGTTTCTGGTTTAAAGAGTTAAGATGGTTAAGTAAAGTAGTTATCCTTAATGTTGGGCTTGGTAACATACTACATATTATTAGGTGAGCTGCACCTTCGTTAGCTGCAGCTAATAAATAAAAAAATGGCACTATACTAGACCAGATGTTACAGTTAGAGCAATTAATTTCTACGCGAGTTGCTATCGCTAAAGTTTATGTTGCAACTTCTCTTGTACGAAAACTCGCTAAAACCTAAAAATCTTAAAAACGATAACGTGTTAATAACACAAAAATCTTAGCACGTATAGAGTTAACATATTGATCTACTATTGCACAATATATTTCATGTAGGTAACATGAAATATGTACTGAAATTATGTAACATTATGTACCTACTGACATTAAAAAGACGCTTTCTACACTCATAGCCCCACACTAGGATTTTCTCCTGTGTCGTGGGTGCCATGGACACACAAAGACGAATGTAATTGAGTCTTTACGATGTTTACATAGTCTTCATATTTTTTTTATTTTATACAGTAGCCGTTAAGTTGAACGTTGTTTGGAGACTTGACAACACAGATTATACGAGGCTTTCTTATTTAGTCTTCTGTATATCTTAACTATATTTAAAGATAGTCCATGGAATATGAAATAGGAAAGACTATTACTACATAATTACTATTGAGTCTATTGCAGGCCGTACCCGAAGGGTAAGTGGTAATCGCTAGGAACGGCGAGCAGTGTGTAACTTATTTTATGGACTTCTTCAAATGTAGTGTTAAGACTGTTAAGATATATTATAAGTGGTTCCCAACAATCATTCCAAGCGCGGACGCTATTGAAAAAACTCCTTTAGAAGAAGCCTATGTCCAGCAGAGGTTCTTAAAGACCTGATGGGTGAAGATGATTGATTTAATGAAATATAAGTTCTTATTTGTTTAGTTTATTTTATTAATTTATAAATGTTTATTTAAACAGTTTTGTTTAATGCAGTGATTAGTCATTACGCCTGCTTATTTATGATATTTATATTTCTAGGTTATTCCCCTACTTCGTCCGCTTCAGTCACGATTATCAGTATCATATGTGTTAATCTAGATCATAAACTATTTGTGTACCAAATTTTTGCGAAATCTGACCAGTAGTTTTTGGGGGAAAGGCTAACAGACACACATACATTCTTACAAACTTTCACATTTATAATTGTTAAAATACTGTATAGCAATTGTGGCGACACTACATATATTGAGATTTGACATGATAGATGAAAAAAGGAACAGGAAGATACAAGTTTTCAAAAAATCATAGATCACTTGTGTTGCAACAACAAGTAAGAAAAAAGTGGTTTGTGCAATATAAGGTTAGGGGGTAGTGCGCCTCAAAGCACAATAGGCAATGTCCTTTTCTCTTGTTTTTTGCAACAAAAATATTGCGTTCGTAAACACTGTATAATTCTTTTTGCATATAATATTTTCAAAAACTATATGTTTGATGAATAACATATTTTTGTTTTTAAATTATTCTTGACATAACATTGCATATTAAACTAAGGGGTTGCACTGAACCCAATAATTAAAGGAATTGCACAATTTTTCAAAACTAAGCCTGAAGTAAAGATACGTATTTTGTTACGTCTTATAACTAAGCTAGAACGCTTAATTTATGTCACACCGTTAAGTGTGGCAGTAGCGGTACTAGATGTAAGGTTTTACATCTAGTACGTACTTAATGAAGATAGTCAATTGAGTGATTTATGTAATTATTTCACAGCGGAAGACTTTCAATGCTACGTGTGTGAGGACTGCAACGAGGTCAAGGATGAATACAAAAAAACTTGCGATTCGGCTACCACAGTACCTCCAGTAACTAGCAGTCCCACTACAGAAAGTCCATCTACAGACTATCCCAGTACCAACGGCGCCTCTTCAGACGGACCCGTTACAGAAATTACGCCTACGGACACCCCCGCCACGAATAATCCTGATATAAATAGTTCCACTACAGATAGTCCTATTACAGACAATTCAGCTACAGATAAACCAACGACAGAAATTCCTGATATAAATAGTTCCACGACAGATAGTTCTACTACAGAAAAAGCAACTACAGATAATCCCACTTCTGACAATCCTAATATAATTGGTTCCACCACAGATAGACCTGGTACAGACACCTCAACTACCGATAGTCCCACTACAAATAATCCCAACATGAACAGTTCTACTACAGGCAGTCCTGCCACTGAAATTTCAAGTACAGATAGCGCCACTACAAATGACCCTAACATAAACAGTTCCACTACAGATAGTTCTATTACTGACAACTCTACCACTGATAATTCCGCCATAGACAAAACCACCACGAATATTCCTACAACAGACGGTTTAACTACAGACTACTCCACTATAGACAGTTCCACTACTGACGATCCTTTTACAGATTCCACCATAGATAATCCTATAACAGATACTTCTACTACTAATGATTACTCTACTGAAAGTTCTACCACAGACAATACTTCTACAGATAGTCCTACCACAGAAAATTCCATCACAGATAATCTTACCACAGATAATTCCAACACTTCTGATTTTTCTACGGATAGTTCTACTAATGATATGAGCGATACTACGACGGATAGTTCAACTATAGACAATTCTACTGTTGATGTAAACGATACTTCTACGGATAGTTTCACAACAGACAATATCGACACATCAACTACAGGAATTGACGACAGCATAAGTTATTCCAGCTCAAGCAACGGCGATCCCCAAATTATGTCATTTGTCCCTGAAGTCAAGGCAAGTATAAAAACAGCTATTAAAACTGCAAATATTCTCAGGAAGGAAAATTATATGTATCGAGTTTAAAATAATTTTGTGTGGTTTTTATTCATGAGTTTCAGGCATAATGTTTTTATTGTATTGTAGTAGAGGTAATGCATAACAAAAGATATGAATTTTATATACATAAGTAGTACTGTAATACTATATTTATTTCATATTACTCTGAGTTATTGAAAATAACGTATTGCCATATTTTCTATAAAAAGTTTAATATTATAATCTATATCACAAAGGTATAACATTTTTCTTTAATTAGCTTTATAGTCCGACCAATACTTTAATGACCATTCTAATTGCAATTATTATCAACTACTGATAACAAATAAGTATTAATAATGTAAGCCATATCCGTGATTATTATCAATTCTCGAAAATAAAGATTTTCACGGATCAAACCTATCAAATGACATATACAAACGTATTATTTAACAGGTGGTAGAAAGAAAGTAGTTCGACCGGGGAAGTACCACCGCCACACCTATTATTAGCGTGAAGCAGTGCTTGCGTTTCGGTGGAAGGGTGTGGTTGCCGGCTCACTTATATATGAGGCCACCATCTCAGTCATCAGAAGTAGTAACGCATCTGTGATCCATTTTAGATAAAATCCTTGTTATATATGAAGTTGTTTACGGATGTCCAGGGGCGGCAGTAGCCACTTACCATCAGGTGGTGCATGCTCATTTGCTACTTCATTCATATATATGTATGTATTGAATGATTCTGTGTTATGAATGTCATAGGCAGACATGTAAAAAAATGAACCGTTGTTATTATTCTAATTGTTATTACTTTTTGTTTTAAGTGTCCTGTATTCATTAGTATTCTCAATTTTTCCTATCACATCTAGTTTTTATACAAATAAAAATATATATATACCAAAAATATTGTGATTTAAGAAATATTTTAGTTTAAATTATTTCTTTTGTAGTATTTTTTAATAAAATTACCAAAATTATCTGAAAAAATCTTAATGGCGAATCTAGAAAGTAAAGTTTTTAATTCCCACAAAATTTTATATGGATTGCTTTAAAAAATAGATAATTAAACAAACATTAAAACTTTATTCCTTCATTAATTAACTAGTAAGGACTTATTTAAAAAAACGTTAAAAAAGGTATTTCATAATTTCTAATCAACAACTTTTAAACTCTATCTTATCGCCTTAGGTCTACAATATTAGAAATCCTTTCTTAACAGTAGCTTTAATATTAGAAATCCTTTTTTTAAAGTAACAAAAAATCATCATCTAATACTAAATGGTCAAAGGTACCTTGCTATATTTAATTTTAGTCGTCGTCAACCTATTATTGTCCCACTGCTGGGCTTGGGTCATCTCACAGAATGAGAGAGCCTAAAGCCATAGTCCACCGCGCTGGCCAAATGTTGGTAGACTTCACACACCTTTGGGTACTCATTTTTTTAGAGACAGCAAGATTCCTCACGATGTTTTCCTTCACTGTAAAGCAATAATTATTTTTCCAATACGCACCTTTTTGAAAAATCTGTGGTGCGTGCCTAGGATTGGAACCTCGAACCCTCGATTGAGAGGCGGAGTTCCAACCTATCGCTGCTATTATTTAGCTAGTAAGTAGCTAACCGTAACCTTTAAAGAAGAATACAGCTGCACAGACATTGTTACTACAAAATCAAGTATGGCGGTGTGGCCACCACCATCAAAACGATAGGAATTATTTTACATCAAACCATTATCTACTATCCCACTATCATTCAATTTTCATGTCTATTCATGTGATAATATAATCTTAAAACGAATTTTACTTTTTAAATGAAAGTTTGTTAAGAACCAGAAAAGTTAAGCCAAGACCCGATGCAAGCAAGAAGTATGTACTTGCGAAGTAGTAGTACTAGTAGTATCTACTAGGCTATCATATTATATCAGAGAGTTTTAAACTTTTAAAATTATCATCACGTTATTTTTTTCAGATGGTAGATGTAACAGGTCGCAGCTCAAGGGAACGACGAGCTGTGTTAAATACATTACAAAGTAGAAACGGACAAAAGTCAGATAAAAGATGCGTAGTTACTACATATAACGGTAATTCATTATTATTATATTATAATTGATAACAAACGGTGGTAGAAATCCGTTCTGCAATTTGACTCAAGCACCACGGCCACATCTCTTTCTGCCTAATAGCAGCATTGCGCTGCGCTTCCGTGTTTTGATCTGAAGGGCGACGGGGATTCGATTGTTACAACTTGGTCCTCAGGGGTTGCAATGAATGTGTGGCTAACCTCAAATAAGTCTGTTATCTAATTTGGGGTTGATTACAGATGTCCATGGGCGGTAGTGACAGTAAGGTGGACAGCATGCTCGTTCGCTATTTTCATATTCATTACTTCATCCTTTACTTATCCTTCGTCATTACTTCAGCCTTTTTCATTCCAAGCTGGATATAAGTCTCCCTCAAGGTGTGCCATAACGCTCGGTCCTCCGCTGTTCTCTTCTACTTCTTCTACTTCCACATTTTTAAGGTCCTCACTCCAGTGACTTTCATTTTATACAATAATTATAACAATAACTAGAACATAAATTGTAAAATTCATTTCATTTTTACAGAGAATGGAAAAAAGAAGGTCATTCGAGGCTGTTCCTTGAAGGCTGGCAATGATACAACTCGTTGCAAAGAATTGTTAGGTTCAAGAGCGGATATGGTAACATGTTCAGTGTGCGAAGGAAATCTTTGCAATTCAGCTACGAAGTCTGCAATCGCTTTGATTCCTTTGTTATTAGCCATGTTTCTTAACCTATGATTTTTAATTAAGTCACCTAACTTATTTTTAATTATGAACTAATAACATTAAATTAATTAAATATGATTGCTATGTAACTATTGTAAACTATTCCAATAAACTTTAAGACAAACGGAACGTGTATTTTTAATTATAATTAGGTATGTACTCCTAAATACTGCAATTCGTAAAATCGAATAATTAGTTTTTCTTATTATCAATGATAAAAGGTGTGGATTTAAATTTCTAGTTATTTTTTCTATATATTTATGAGACTAGGTAGTCAAGGCAAACTTTCACGGTAACTTTAAGCGATAATTTTGAAAGCATTATCTGTGATATGAATTTTATCAGTAGACAACGTGCGATATATGTATATCGAATTATTGATTATGGAAACTTGCGAACCGTTAACATTATCAAAAGCTACTGCAGAGCCAACGTATATTGAAAGTATAGGAAGTTATAAGTAAACGACTATATACAATATATACTTAAACATGTGAGTATAGATAAGTTTATAACAGCTACATGTATAAATCTGTACCCTTGGTACTACAATAATATTTTATGATAATAAACACAAAACAGTAAAAATACGTTATTAATTAATGAGCCAACTGACAAGCCATTTGATGTCGACTTTCGCTGTTGGTCGCTCGTATAATAAAGCGGTTTTTTGTTATGTTTTTTATGATTAAATTTTTTGTTATGTTTTTTATGGTTTTTTATGATTAAAGTTGCAAACGGTCATGCGTCCACCTTATGGTAAATAATCACTACCGGCCAAGGAAATTTTTAAGAAATTTCATACAAAAGATGCGTTGCTGCTCCCGTGGTCTAAGATGGTCACCTCGGGAGAAAGTGGGCCGGTATACGCACCATTCCATGGTGAAGTTGGAAGGAAGAGAACATTATCCGAGACACTATCGGATAACATGTCTTCCTTTTACATGTACATTCATTACATAACATAGCAGTGTCTAAAATTGTTTCTATAAGATAGAAATTTTCCTGGTGACAGAACCAACGTAGTTTGACCGGGAAAGTACCACCGTCACACCTATTTCTAGCGTTAAGCAGTTCTTGCGTTTCGGTGGAAGGGTGAGGTTGCCGGCTCACTTTTATATGATTTTATATCTTAGTCCTCGGGAGTAGCAACGCATCTGTGGTCGACTTCATATAGAACCCCTGTTCTATATGAAGTTGCTTACA
>DWNE01006175.1:0-13292 GCA_018249875.1 Cecropterus toxeus | reverse complement strand
TTGTCGCTCGTTCCGCGCTCTCGCTTGCACTTCAAGCCTTAAATGGAACGTCTCATAGCGAGGTAACGCCGCATCAGTCATGTTCTTTGGTGCGTGCAGCCGGCTCCATCGAATTATAAGACGTTGTCACGTCAAAAGGGTAAAAACGGAATCCTATTAATAGAACGAAGACTCCGCTGGCCGTCTGTCCTTCTGTCCGTCACCAGGCTGTATTATGAACCGTGACAGCTAGAACGTTCAAAATTTCACAAATGATGTATTTCTATTGTTGCTATAACTAGACATACTAAAAACAGAATAAAATAAATGTTTGAGGGTGGCTCCCATACAACAATCGTATTTTTTTGGCCCCGTTTGCCAATAACGGTACAGAACCCTTCGTACGCGATTCCAACTCGCACTTGGTCGATTTTAATAATTAAACATGAATTTATTATTTTTGGTGTCTCTATGGACTATTTTTTAATCTACAAAACCAATCGGCCTTTCGTAGAACAAACATAATAGAGCATATTTTTGATATCAATAATGCCGGAAATATTTAGGTATGAACAAAAAAGCGTATACTAAAAACCGTGCTAAAAATAGCTTGTAAATGAACAAATACCAGCAACTCGCTGCATGCTTTTAATATTTTATGAACACACTAATCAATATAGCAATTTAATATCATGGTTATATGCCTCCCCTATGTTATGGGGAATTAAACGAGCCCGATCGTTATCCGTTGAACTATTAACGAGACAACATCGATTGATGGGGTCCCTTTAAATGTCAGGTATAAAGTTATTGTTCAGGTTAATTATATTTCAAATTCCTAACCTGCTTTTTTATAAAATATTGAGATAGCCAACGAGCATGCTAATGTAGTCCATCTGAAAGTCTTCATTCACTTCAACCGTAGTAACCGTATCTTCGTAACATACATGTTTCCTGTAAACGTCATATACTTATACGTGAATTCATGCACGGAGAAGTGCTACATTTACCACAGATAATAATAATGTAGAGACATAAGATAATGCAGGTTCAGAATAGCGCAAACTTCTTTTTTTTGTACGAATGAAGTAGCAAACGAGCATGCCTTTCACCTGATGGTAAGCGGTTACTGCCGCCCGTGAATAAGATAAGCAATTTCATATAGAACAGAGTTTATATCTAAAGTTCATCACAGATGCGTTGCTAATACCGAAGACTAAGATGGTCGCCTTAAATAAAAGTGAACCGGGTAGTTATAGAGTTCCGTTTTTACGCTTTAGGTACGGTACCCTAAAAACTTAAGATAATATTTATGGTTCATATATCTTATTATTGTCCGTTGCTAAATAACATGTTGACCCGAAAAGAATGTCGCTTGACAAACACGAATTTGACTACAAGGGCCATTTAAAAACCGTCACACTCTCACATAAATCAATGTACAACATCTACAGATGCCTTTATCTTGTCAACGTTCGCATTATTAATTGGGAAATTAGTGGTCACTAAGATGATGTAATATTTCAATGGGAATTTCAGAGTAATTATGAACTATAGAGCGAGACCATTTGGATGTGAACAACGGCACACGTTAGAACACCATCAATGCATGCGGTATGAGCTAAGGTTAACTTATAATTCAAATTGAAGTAAAATTAGTTTCCTAATACATCGTAATCCTGGTAAAGTGTATATATAAAGATAAAACAATTTTAAAACTATGAGACATCTGCCAGCAATTCTTACTAATTAGCCTCACATTATGAGGTCCAGATGTTAGAGTCTCGAGAACACAACTGAATATTTGAAGTCATGTAAAATAATATTCACTTGTTTTCACGGCTAAGAAAAACATCGTTAGGAAACCTGTGAGCCTGTATTGCATTAATGTTTTCAGAGATATGTTAAGTGCATAATGTGCGACTTGGTCAGCGTAGTTGAATATAGTTCAAACTCCCTCATACGGGAGGCATCAATTAAAACTACCAAATGGTGAGTGGGGTTGACGATACGCACTCCATTCTAATTACAGCTCTTTGACGGAATGGCTATTCGAAATGGTCTTAGATGGCAGATAATGGCCAGCGCCCGTTCTGATGACGACATGCAAGTCGAGAGCGCGACCTTGTTACATTGTGTAGAGAAATGCCTCGTTAAATTAACTACTGCCGCTACTGCTTTCAGTTAATAAAACTACTCGCTAATGAAGGCGTAGTTGCACTTGACCTTTAGCTCGCGAGCTGCGCTACTGCGTTTTGTAGAATTAAATACGTAACATCTTTCTTTTGTTTTTAATGAGTTGACGGAACAAAGCCGCTAGTCCACGGTCACTGCCCATCGTGGATCTGCAATTAACACACGATATGTGAAAAGTCCTCGAGGGCGGCTACCGATTCGATATGCCAGAGGACTAAGATAGAAGAAGTTATAAGAATATCTGCCAACATTTCTGAAACCTAAACTTTTCTTCTCGCCCTTCCTCTTGCCAGGTTGTAGCACCGGTGTAATTCGACCAGGGACGTATCATTAAGCGTCATCGTTGAGAATTAAAAACAAATGTACGTTCCCGCTATTATAAGGCTTTGACGACCCGCGTAGCAGAGGGTTCACCATACCGGTCTGACACGCAGTGGGTCCCGGGTTCGATCCCCGGCCGGGCAGAAATGTGAACTATGAGATTAGATTTCTGTTTTGGGTCTGGGTGTTTGTGTATTCGTCTTTGTGTGTCCATGTTACCCACGACACAGGAGAAAATCCGACTGTAGAAAGCGTTTATAAGGGCAAAAAAACTGCTGCAAGATGTACCGTTTTGCTAAAATGAATTAGTTAAGTTAAAAAGGTATCCTCAATTAAATATATTAAATAACAAGGAATTCTATCAACTTTGTTCGAAATATATATTTCTGTTTTGTATTATTGGTCTTCCCTTAAAAGAAATTAAAATTGATAAGTGCCGAAGAGAAATCTTAACGTTACAACTGTAAGATATTTTTGACATGCTTCTCATGCATTGGTATTCTTTTGAAGTCGATTAAATTAAAAATAGTCCCGTGCTGTTTCAATTTAAATACCAACTTGACAGTTGTCTTGAAACTGTCTTTTGTCGGATCCCATCTTCGGTACAGTAGTACGCTGCGACAGGAATACAACCTGTCTTATATTGTTTTGATCCGAACCGTCGTAAACCTGTCGTCGGGTATATGGCCGTCGGATCGGATCAATTGTCGTAAACGGGAGCAGATCTCATTCAAAGACTTCACAAGAACTGTGCTCTGTCGTTTAACGACTTGATCAATTGTAGGTGTCGTAAATAATAAATCACTTGTAATGTTGTTCTGTGATTGGATGGTTGTAGGTAGCATTCTATATGTGTTTTGGTAAATCTTGATTATTTTGATCGCTGTTTATATCAGTGTTTTTCAACCTGTGGGTCGCGACCCCCTGTTCATAATGTTTTTGGTGGGGGTCGCTCAAGTAGCAAACGAGCATACATACAGTCCACCTGATAGTAAATGGATACTGCCGACAATGAATATCTGTAGGTAATCAAATCCAGCTTAGAGTCCTATGTGAGGTCGATTACGGGGTTGGTTGCTACTCCTCAGGAAAAAGCTGACACGCGTCTCATAAATATGTTTCCCTTACCATTCAAACTAGAACCCATCGACGCTTGATACTGCTATTGTGAGACAAAATAAATTCACTTCAAGCATTAATATTTATAATCCACATAATCAGTACCTAACGTTTCAAAATAATCACAATTTAAATTAATGTTACCGTTTTTATAAGATGGTTGCAAACCGCGGGGTGCAGCTAGTGTCGACAAATTCTCTTAAGATAGAGTAGGTAGAAAAAACTTTTGAAACATCTGGGTACTTTGAGTTTAAAATCGGTGAATGGCTGGTCGCGGCGGTGAATGAACCGCGCCGGAGATAGGTGGGCAGATTCGCGCGGTGGCGTTCTGCCAACGTTCGATTAGGGTTGTCAGATGGTCGGGTACTCGGGTCGTATGGGAGTTTGTTTATGACCATGTATCATTAGTATGTGCACTGTTGTAGAAAGACATGTTTTTTTGACATGATAACGTTTTATAAATCTATGAACACCGGCTGCACGTACGCAAAAGTGTCACGTTCCGACTGAGTGTGAAAACGAGAGTGCGAAAAAAAAAAATGAATTAACGAGTGCAAATAAAGGTTAATTTGTCGAAAAAATAATAACTTGAATTGAATCCTTCTTTGTATTACACAAAATAATGATAATTCAGTGATAATTATTCAATTCAATTCATAAAAGTATAATTCAATGCAATTCACAAAAGTATGAATTGAATTGAATAATTATCACGTAAAACTGTCGTCCGTAAACCGACTTTATAGACATTTAATATTTTATTTTAAAGACCTAATCACAAGATGCGTGCTATGAACTCCTGGTACTTGAACAGCGGTATGAGACAGGTGCCGGTGGCTCTCTGCCAACCAGCTAAATGTCCTTCGAACCTAGTCTTCCAGTTATCGCAGTAAACGCTTTGTCTCTGGCGCCTAGTCGAGGGGGCGACTAGTGTTCATATCGTACCATTCATCCAAACCAGTTTCATTTAACCTGGAGTCAGTAGGATTCTGAGCCACTACAGTGGCAATCTCCTACACTAGTTTTATCGCAGATGAATAGCGAATTTGAATAAAGGTTCAATTGTGTGATGTGGTTGTTGTGATTGATTTTAGATAGTTAATATACATATATGGCAGTACATTATCTTTTAAGTTTGCTCGCGTTCAGAGCGTCCAGCGCTGACACTACTGTTCTTTCAGAAATTGATGTATTGGTGGTGCCATCAGTAACATGGAAGTATCTATGGCATTTAATAATTATTAGCAGCCCAGTAATTGCGACGTGTCAACATTCATTCTCCATATTTCATTGCTGCATTGGGTTTCTTCTCATAAATGGAGCAGGTCTTTCTACTCCGTTTATAAGTACTTAATAAGGTACTTACATGGTTTTGAAACAAGTTCTAATGATTTAATTTTATATAATTTTATAGACATTGTGTTATTGTGACTATGAATTTTAAAAACCACCGATAATTATGTCAAACGCTAGAAGGTTACATAACCATTTGTGACATTGTCAACGCTCGTTAGATTTTCTTAATTTTCTCATTTTTTTACCGTGCTTATTTTTTTGTAAGAACGTTTTCTTGGCAGTAACAAACACAACAAATAAAGAATTAGCGAAATCGATCTAGCCGCTCGAGCTGGTGCCGTGACCCAGTAAATAGGTTTTTTTATATGTATAAATAATAAATTAACCGAAATTATTGATAATGCCATTATTGACATATAAAAAGAAATTGAGCAAGGATATATGTTTATGTTGTATAAACAAAAAAGACAAACCCGCTGAGTATCTTGCCGGATCTTGTCAGTTGAGGTCGTGTTCTGATCGGGTGGTAGTGTAAAAAATGAAAATGTTGTAACTGACAATTTGAAAGTGCCACCGTAATCCTAAACAAAATAAAGACATTTCATTTCATTCCATCAGATTCGAACCAGGGAAGTATTTTTTTTATCAGACTGAAGTAGCAAACGAGCATGCAGTCCACCTGATGGTAAGTGGTCACGGCCGCCCATGGTCATCTGTAAGCAACTTCATACAGAACAAGTGTTCTGTCTGAAGTCGATCAGAGATGCGTTGTTACTCCCGAGGACTAGGTTGTCCGCCTCAAATACAAGTGAGCTTGCAACCAGACAAAACCTTTGTGCGACCTTTAATTATTATTGTGGTTATGGATTATGGTTTAAGAAATTTATTCTCATTAAGAATACAAAATTCACTTACATGAGAACTTAACTTAATCTAATTACATTAATTGAGAGTACAGTTGAGCGGTACGATACAATAGTAAAAGTAATAACATATTTTTCTATTGGCTTATTAAATTGAGAAATTAGACGGTAGATGTAAAACATACATACAAACACGTAGCAACCGATACGACGGAGTAATTATTGTGGAGTGTTATGGACTAGATGTGGCAATTAAATAAAAGTAATTTTATAGTTTTATGTATATTAGGTTTTTAGTTTTAAGATTTATCTAAGCAGCTTAAGTTTTAAGGTTATCTAAGCAGCTTCCAGGAGCCACAAGTGGTCGAAACGTATTTGGACGTCTACGTAGTTTGGGAGCATTTATCACCGTCACGTTAACAATGTCCTGTCAGCGGCGCTTTGTGATACTGATTCGACTAAAAGGTTCTGTATGTTTATCTTGCTATGTAAAATGTTACGTTTTACGTGTTTCTCGCGAATTCATTATCATCATTTAGATTTGATACCTTGATTTAATTTTCGAAATAATTAAGTGTGTTACGCCTAACATTTATTAAATCCAATATCTTATCTTTTTTGTTATCAGAATTAAAGCTTAATCGAACATGATGGAACTTTCACGTTAAGGTTTACTGTGTATTGAGAAACTTAATCAAAGCTCGCTTATTTATAGTGTCCGGTAAAATTTGTGATTTATTAAAAAAAAACAAAGTATTATTATAAAATAATAATGCTTGTAAATGTAGTACATTTTTATTGTAGTTGATAGATAATATTATTGGAATAATAGCAATTATTCATAATAAAACTCAAGAACTTTTAACTCATCACTTATATACTTTTTTATCTGTACTTATTACTTTTTAGGTGGTAGAACCAATGTAGTTCGACCGGGAAAGTACCACCGCCACACCTATTTCAAGCGTGAAGCAGTTCTTGCATTTCGGTGGAAGGGTGTGGTTGCTGCCTCACTTATATATGAGGCGACCATCTCTAGCGAGTATCAACGCATCTGTGGTCGACTTCATATAGAAACCCTGTTCTACATGAAGTAGCTTACATATGTCCTGGGACGGCAGTAACCACTTACCATCAGGTGGGCTGATTGCTCGTTTGCTACTTCATATTCGTAAAAAAGTGACATTTTGTAATTGATCGTGTTCCTGAACGTATTTGTCTAAGCCATACATAATGTTTGATTTATTAAAACGTACGATATTGCCACAATACGGCCCCATTACCGTTTCCGCGTAGCGCCGGTACGAGCGGCGGTGCAACATGATAGCTTGGCTATACGCCATCGCATATAAGCAGTGAATATTAGTACAAGGATTGTTTGGAAAAGTCGTACTAAATAAAGGCGTATGTGGGGTGCCCTAAAACTCAATGTTAAGCTCAATACAAGGTATAAATAAACTGCTTGTCTACCGGGTACAAGGCGGTCGATTATACCTGTCCTCTGAAAAAATAAAAAAAAACAATTATTCGAGTATTTATAAACATTTAAGATCTAATTAAATTAGTTCTTCAAGTACTATGTTTTCAATTTTAATTATGTACTCATATTTCTTTTAAATCGTTAAAAATATTGAATGTTCAATATTGTTTGTTAAAAATAAACAAGCTTTATACCGTAAAAGATTAAAGGTAGTATTATATCGTAAAAAAAGCAGCTACCAATAACAGTTTGTACGTGGCGCTAGTTAATACAAGCGGCAATGCAACCATCGTATGCCATTGCCGGCTGTCGGCAGTTCACGCCAATACGAGAGTTGTTTTATAATAAAAAAAATAGTTTAGCATGTTCGCTACTCGCAATTAATTGCAAAAAAGGTAGGTAAAATAATTGATAATAATTGCAATAAAAGGAAATATGTTGACTTTGTTAAAATAAATATGTATGTTGGTTTGTATTTGATACGGTTACGCGATCACAGATAAAGGATAGCAGCCACCCATAACAGTTTGTACGTAGCGTCAGTTAATACAAGCGGCAGTGCAACATGATAGCTTGGCTGTGTGCCATCGCCGGTTATCGGCAGTTTACGCTAATGCAAGAGTTGTTTTGAATATTCGCATTTTACATAAGCATTACCTTCTTCTGTTTCAAATTCTTGTCCTATAGGCATTAGAATCTGTAAATATGTGTGTCGTTCCTAACATAGGCAGCAAAAATAGGCGCTTATGCTAAAGTTGATAGCAATAATAAGATATCTTTTATTTATCTTTTTGTATGAATTCCTTTTTTGACTTTGACAGCAGTATGATGTAGATATCTTTACATTCGGTTACGAGATCACAGATAAAAGATAGCAGCCACCCATAACTGTTTGTACGTAGCGACAGTTAATACAAGCGGCAGTGCAACATGATAGCTTGGCTGTATGCCACCGCCGGCTATCGGCAGTTTACGCTAATACGAGAGATTTTTTTTTTTATAATAAAAATAGTTTTCGAGTATGTTCATCGCAAATATTTGCAAAAACAGTTTTGAGTATTCAGAATAAGTAATAATAGATATTTCTATATTTTTGTATATGTGTGCTTACATTTGCATTCGGTCAAATCTACTCCAATTCAATATTTATTGTCCGTATCTTAACGTACCATTTAGTTTTTTTTTGTTTTTAAATCCATCGATTTTATCAATAGTAATGTTTTTTTTTTATTTAACCCGAGTGCAACAGCAGATTAAAAATAGTTAAACATAACAATAAATTATTTTGTTTTAAGTGATTTAAATGGCTATCACCAACAAATACTAGTAGCATCCGTGTTTACCGTTTTTGAGCAGAACCCTAAAAATGCCTTATTGTACTTAAACAAGGCATATTTAGGGTTCCGCTCTCGGTTCTATGCTGCTTTTCAGTATGCTGTAGACAGTAAGACAATAGCTGAGACAAAAAAATAATGCACAACAACATTACTAAAGATCCAGTGTAGCGCCAGTTAATAAGAACACGGATGTTACTTGATGGCTTGGCTGTATGCCACCGCCAGCAATCTCTGGCTTTATATTGGTTTAGAGATCAAAGTAATAAAAATACACACATAAATATAATACATAATCGTTTATCATTTATGACAATACCGCTTGTTATTAACAGTCACGTTATATTAAGGGATATTTATTACATTAGTAATCAACTTTTTTGGCTGTATTTATAAAGTGACGTCTGTCTATTTTGGGGAAGGTAATGTTTAAAACAGAGAGCTAATAACCGAGCTTCAGTTGATGGTGACCGTCGTTGATGTTCACCGATAGTGGCTATCAGTCGTCAGCTACAGACGTTGACCGCCTGTCGTCAGCCAACATGGTCAGTCGTTGGCTACTGACCACAAGAACGGTTGGCAACGTTCGCTCACAACAGGCGATAATCAGTCGCTGTTGACGCCAGTCTTTTACATAAACTGCGGCTTTTTTTGTAATATGGAAGTAGTAAACGCAAATAGTCCACCTTTTTTTTTATAAATATGACATAGCAAATGAGCAAGCAGCCCACCTGATGGTAAGTGGTTACTGCCGCCTATTGACATATGTATGCAACTTCATATAGCACAGGGGTTCTATCTGAAGTCCACCAAAGATTGCTACTCCCGAGGACTGAGATGGTCGCCTCATATAAAAGTGAGCTGGCAACCGCACCCTTCCACCGAAACGCACCCAAGGACATCCGTAATCAACTCCATATACGATGTATCTTACCTGAGGGTGGTACAGATAGTTCTACTCTTTAGGACTAAGTATAAACGCCTCGAATTCGTACGTCTTGCTTACTAAACCCTTCAGACGACAACACAGCTTATAATACTACTGTTAATAGGCAAAAGTAGGTGTGGCGTTGGAGCTTCCGGAGCCACAAAGGGTTCTACAACTTTCGAAATCGTCGTTCGTGTATTCAACCCCTAACTTATCTTAAAACTGCCATTTTTGTATGTTTATGTGATAAAAGCGCATAAAGGGGAATGGGGTCAATGTAACCCCTTGCAAGCTTAACCCCTCAGGTACCCCTTGTAACTGTTTACAACCCCGAGTAGGGTATGTTTCATTTGAATTAATCTTCTTTGGTTGCATAATCGGTTGTGAGTTGAAATTATCTTTACATCAGCAATTAACAACTACACACAGCGTGTGACAGGCGCTTAGATTAGATCGGATTTTAATTGGTAGTTATTGTAAAATTAAATCAAAATTATAATGCCGTGGTGGTGCTGGCCTCGCGCCAACTGCAGCAATTGAACGAATCTGCATATCAGCAATTTACACGAACTACAAAGCAAGCGCTTGTTAAGCTATTATATTAAATATTCATAAATGATTTAGTTATAAAAAAACCCGGGTCTAGTGGCTTGGTTATAATGTTAAAAGTTATGTTATACTTCTTTAAAATATGTGTAGTTCATAACAAAGCTAACAATTAGGAAACATTTAAGTCAAAAATTTAACGTTCGTTATCAGCTAAACCCGAATTGTTAAAAATAAGTACAAATACAAATCGTTTATTTGCTAAAATGCGGTTACAAAAGAAGAAATGATTTTAAAAAAAAACCGAATCTCACATTTACCATTTTTGGGTGTGAAAAAAAGCGAGTTAATGATTATTGGTTCTAATTATTAATTACATTAAGAGGTACAATAGTTTAATATCATTATTCCAACAAGTACTCATTTACATTACATATTTATTTCAATTTACATACGTAAATATATATAGATACAATTCAAAACGGCAGAACTTTTCCTGACGTGTTTATATGACAGATTCATTGTTACGTTTATCTGAAATTATGGCATACAGTTTAAACTCGAGACGACTAAGATTTTGGCCTTTAATGCAAGTCAGCAGGCATTCATACCCTTCTACCGTAACACGAATTGCATAACGTTAGTAGTCAGTGTGATACCTCATATACCTATACTAGTACATTAGTTCTACTAGATTACTTCTAGGTACCTTTTTTTATTAAAAACATGTGTAAAAACGCTTTCTACACTCATAGTCCCCCAGTGGGATTTTCTCCTTTGTCGTCGGTGCCACGCATAAAGACAATTAAACAATCCCTAAATTAAAAAACACCCAGACCCAGAATAAACTCATCATTTACATTTCTGTCTGGCATGGAACTGAAACCGGGACCCACTGCGTGTCAGACCGGTATAAAGACCGCTCTGCCAAGCGGATCGTCATATTCGTATTATAAATAAATGTATTTTTTTTAAATACCTATTGTTAATTTTCGACGACTGGGCGACACTTACTTCACCAACCCTAATTCATCTAATTGTAACATTTATCACATGAAGAGTACGAGAAAGTACAATAAGTTCTTGCATTTAGTTTGAAACTCCATACTTTATCACTTTATTCCACGAAGTCTCGCAGTCTCACCGACCGGTCGTTAACTAAAAGTTAGCCCGCAAAAACCACTGTCTATGAATAAAACAGCAGTCTCTAGTGAGAACGTTAGTTTAATTGACAATCTCGTTTCATGATTAAGTTTATTGTTATTAAACTTTATTTCTCTCGTCAACACACTATTGTTCCACTGCTCGGCGCGGGTCTTATTGAGAGAAGACCCGCGCCCGGCAGCCCACCAGCAATCCAGCCCCCTTCATTCTGAAGAATGAGTTTTTAGGCCATAGTCTACCGCGCTGGCCAAGTGCGAATTAGTACATTTCACACACCTTCAAGAACTTTTATTTTGAGAGCTTTGAGGTGAGCACGTTTCCTCACGATGTTTTCCTTCATCATAAAGCAGTTATAATTAATTTCTAATATGCACATTAATTTAGAAAAATCTGTGGTGTCTAGGATACGTACTTCGGACACTCGATTGAGAGGCCAAGTTTCAACGACTGAGCCATATTATTAAAAAACGAATATTCGTAATGATATATTCCGTGTGGTATTTGTAGCGGCGTGATTAGTTGATTCTAATTTATGAGTTTCATTATCTGTGGCACTGAAAACACTCATTGTATTACCTGTGACAGCTTTGATGTTATCTGTGGCAGATCTTCATTTTGTTTGAATCTGGACGATTGTTATTACAACGGATTTCTCCATAAATCTACATATCTACATATTATATATAAAAGATGACCAAATATGGGTTGCAGTGATGACTTAATCGATTTTAGACAAAGCGTAAGTCTTAGTACCTGCTCAGAAATATTTATTATTTATTATAATTAAGTTTATCTTCAACCGTGTGTTAATTGCGTACACATATTCTTTTATATATTAACTACTTCACGGCCGTGGAGAAATTGCAAAACAGTCTTAAACCCGGATAAGTTTCCTACATGATGTTTCCACAGATTCATGTTATCCCGGAGGACTAAGTTGGAACGCTTCATATCGCAATTAATATTTGTACGTCCCACAGGTGCGCGCGAAAGTCTTTCGGCTCAGACCGGAGTCACAGTAAATATTTGGAACAGTATGGAAACTACTAACAAACGTTCGAAACGGCGCACTCACACATTACATACGCATTGACGAGGCCCCTTAGCGGCCTTAGCGTTTCTCGCAGTGCTTGCAGTAGCGTGTGTCACGGCAAGACGAGCGGACATTGCTATTTGTTTTCAAGATCTTTTTAAAAATTGCCCCGAGCGTATTGCGTGGTATACAGCTGTTTGAACTATAAAGCATTTTTTATGTAATGATTTTTAATAACTAGATAGTTCTATCATTGTTAAGCTGTTTTCCGTATTTTAAATTATAATAACAAAATTGTTATTGTCTTATTAGGTTTAACCGACGCAGTAAATTACCTACTTATATTATGTTAATTGTAAACTGCGTAGAATTGCAGTTCGATTGATTCAAGTATACAGAACAGTAAATGCTAAAATAAGAATAAATAACACTATTATTAAAAAAATATTGTAGTGACAACCGCGTTGCTTCAAAACACTGTAGGTAATTATTTTATCAACTAGGCTTAGTTTCCATACTGTTCCATATATGTACTGTGCCGGTGTTCTCCAGGCTGCTCATATCTAGATAATTGTTAGAGCTATAAATAATAAAAGCACCACAGATGCAATAAATGTCACAGATAGTAGATACATACGTGAAATGCATATTGCACGAATACGCAGAACTTCAATTGATGACCTAGTTGGGTATATGCAAAGTCGTATGCGATCCGTGGACACCAACAGTGTTCGTAAATTTAAACTAATTGTACCTACTTCAACATTCGAATACCAAAGTTAGCTTTGGGATTCTAATAGATCTGAAGGTGGTAGAACTTATTCTGTTTAGACTGAGGACACCACCGACACACACACACACAAAACTCGACTGCGTAAACAAATTCTTTTGTTCGTAATGATAATTATATCTAATTTAACGGTTTATAAAAGTACTATAATATATATATATATATATAGCTGAACCCGCGGTTTCACCCGCGTTTAAAAAAAAAGTAATGTGACATACATATAACCGAACGTTTTTCGACTCA
>DWNE01006174.1:0-13294 GCA_018249875.1 Cecropterus toxeus | reverse complement strand
CCGCCTAAAAATAATCTTCAATTATTTTTAGGCGGGGAAAAAACTTAAAAATGCCGCCCCTACCCATTGGATTTCTTTTATCATGTTAGTCATTTCAGCCTTCAGGTGTCCAATAATTGGTGGTCATTAAAACGTATACGTGTCAAGAGTTCCACTTCCTCTTGACTTCCCAATGTTCAAATAAAAGATGTGTAATGATGACCAGTTGCGCATTCGAACGCAAGGTTTGAATTTGCCGCCCTCTGTACTTGCCGCCCGGAGCACAGGCCCCGACTTGCCCCTCCCCCCTATATCCGGGGCTGTTTAAAATGCGCAGGTGCTAAAGTAGAGAAATAGGTATGCCCCTTTTTAAAATGGACGTCTTCAAATATCTACAGTAATGTAGGTAAATATCGACACAACTACCGTAATATATATTGACCACCGGTCCGCACTAAAAATATTTTCGTTTTAAAAGCACGCTTTCACATTATCGCTGAAATTTTCAATTATCGAAAAATGTAGAGTTACTACCAGCAGGTGGACACAGGTACTTTAGACAGACTGACAAAATATCCCAATAAATTGTCTGTAAAACGGGCACAGCATTATCTTAATTAAATGTGAATCTTTATCGGCCCATAACTTTGTAAATAAAAGCTCAAACAGGTTTATTCAAACATCGGCACATTAGCGCGCCCATCAAACTCACCAATACAAAGTAAGGTTAAACGAACTACAATTATGGATAAAAGCAGGTTTTGGTTAAACAGTAATGACGGGGCGGGGCTGGTTTATTAAAAGGTGTTTAATTGTAACTATTATAGACGTAATGAGCCTTCAACACGTTTAGATAGTTCTTACAATAAATGACTAGCTTCTTGTTCACACGACTTAATGTTAACGATGTCATAAAACGCCCTATTTGCCGTTAAGAAGCGCATCTAATTATTTTATATGTGTAATAATTCTGTCTCCGGGCGTTGTGGCGTAATGAAGTGTAGTTTTAACTTCATTCATGTACTTTTGTTGAGTATACATCTAATTTTAGCCTCCTTTTTTACAGGTAAGGATGTAACGTGTTTATATCTCCAAGGACGTTGGTAGCTCGTAGTAAGTATTTACTAAAGTCAAGGGGTCTTTATTACCCGACTGCATCAGAAGGAGGTTAATGTTTAACGAGCGTATGTATCTTTGTTTGTGTGTATGTCCATTTCTTTTGCACGAGCTACTGACCAAACGGCTTGAACATTAGAATCGTCTCAGTTTGGAAAGTGGCATAACTTATATTATTTTTTTAAATGCCGCCGGAAAATTTACAAAAAAGATAGGGGAGAGACGAAATATTTCACTAAAGTTCTCATAATAAAAATATTTCGAAGAAACATATTGAAACATTCAGATACTATCGAACTTACTTATCGATTTTTCCAACGCAATACATCATATCAATGAAAAACATACCATAATAAATATGATACCAAAATGGTCGTAGTTACTTACGCGATAACATTTAATTGCATAATGTCTAGAACTCGATATGATCGCGATACGAGACAGGACGAGTTCGTCATACGGCGTTCATCTCACAAGGATATCAATAACATGAGCGGTGTAGGTCTGCTTTACATTTATTTATCTCATTTATAAACGGTAAAATAAAAAAAATATGTCATGAAACACCTGGTGGTTTACATTTTACAAAAAGCATGTACTTTGCCACTTTTAAAGAATGCCAGAAAATAGGTTCAAACTGAAAGAGCTATATCATTTTGTTTGCAATTAGTAAACTAACAAGCAACAACAAGTAGGCAACTATTTATTAATTTCAAAAATTAAATGGACATAACGATTTCTTGCGCTAAATTGTGTAATATAGAGCGATAGGAATATAATTTTGATACAAGCTTAGTTTACCTAGCCCAGATTACCGAGGTATTGAGGCTGTAATACTAGTGTTTTTTTCATTTATTTCAATAAAAATCGTCTTCACCTTTTTGAGTGAAGTAGCGTCCTGGAGTTCTATAGAAAGAGCCGCTCAAATGTAAAACCTTAAACAAAATATTATTAAACATTATTACATTTACGTAGTTTCTGAAGCACAACAATACAAAATCGTATAAGTAAGTAAGTTCGTAAGTACCACCGCCACACTTATTTCTGTTGTAAGGCAGAAATAGGTGCTGCGCTGTATTTTGAAGGGTGTGGTAAGGGTGACATACTTATCTAAGGCAACTTAGTACTCAGGTTAGCAATGCATCTGTGGCCAACTTGAGGTAAGACTCTGATCTCATCTATGGCTGATTTCAGATGTCTACGAGTAGCAATAGGCTGTATCCATCAGGTGAACTTGCAATACATGTTCGTTTACTCCTTCAACAAAAAAAAAAGTTACAAAAGACAATAAATTTCTAGAGGCCATTTTACATAAAACAGTATAACTAAATTCAAGAAGACAAGTAGCAACAAGCAAAAATATTTTATTAAAAGTACAGACAGAAACTGATTCCAATTTTATTGCGTGATTATTTTACGCTATTAAAAATCTTAGAACCTTGAGAAGTGACCGTGTGCATTCGCAATGAGTGCGGTACACGCTTGATTGATAGGTTAAAGGCTGCCGAGCACAAATTAAAAAACAATCCACAGACGACATGGCGAAGTGAAATCAATTAACGTTAACCGTTGGCGATTTTGCTGCGAATCTTAGAAAAAAATAGTGGATAGGATTCCAAAAGAAATTATATATCATTAGTTCTGATATATCCCACTTTTTTGTTTTCGAGGGGGAAAAGGTACCCGACGCTGGGTTACGTGGGAGTTTTACCGCGCTAACCCCCCCAGATGGCTGTCCTCAGCGCTATGTGGAGGGCTCCGGGGTCTTCAATGGAACGCAAACGGCGTCCTTTAAGCGTGATGCACCCCTTGGGCTCTTTCCCGGTGACTAAAACTTAAGTATTAATGCTGTTAATAAATAGTCACTGATATAGTTAAATTTACTTAATCAGCTTAATCCTGTAATATGTAATTAGTTATAAAAATATTGTATTGTATAATACTAATTAATGTATGTTATACTTGTCTCTTATAATAATTAGAACTGGTATTTAACTGTTCGACGCGCTGTTATACATATTTGTAAAGCATATTTACCTATCTAGAAACGTTCAATGGACCTCCCTATAGGTCTAACTGCCGGGTCTGTTTGACGGGCCTTCAAGGTATGGAAGCCACTAGTTATTGAAAGTTCCATGTCATACCTTTCACATTGTTTCTAATCACCTTTTAGTGGGTCATGCGGGTAATTTTAGCAGCTTGACGCGCGGATAAATTCTTGCCTAGTTACAAATTATGCATAAATAAATAAAAAATATAAATAAATAATAATAAAAAAATAAAAAATAAATAAAAAAAAGGAAATAAATTTTATTGTAACATTAAATTGTATTGTTGATGTGTAAATAAATGGTTATATATTAAAAAAATACATAAATTACATACTTATCCGAGGTAAATTCTGTCCTCAGGGGTAGCAACGTATATGTGGCTACCCTAAGGTAGGAATATGATCTTATCTGGGGTGAATTAGGATATCCATTGATAGCAGTGGCCACTTACTCTTAGATGCACTGCTTACTCGTTTCCTACTTTCATATTACAAAAAATATATGACTTCAGTCAGTAACAAGCTTTCTTCACGATGTTTTCCCCCGGAATAAAAGGTTAGTGGAGTCGGCAACAAAAATGGTGATACAATCTCGCTAGAAACTTTATGAGCCATTAATAGGCAACATTACATATACGAGTGGCTATTTATATGTAAAAGTCAGAGTGGCGTGAACAATTTTAGCAGCCGACGTAATTAATTCGGTCTGTAGCTTCGGTATACGGGTAGTCGCAAAGAAACACTCGTTTAGTCATCTGAATGTAGGGATGTGACTTGGCTGGGGAAATTAGATTTTTCATATTAATCGATTTTCTTTTTAATTAAGCAATCGATTTTCCAAAAATCGATAAGAGTAAGAAAATTGAATTTAAAAAGAGCCGCTGTTAAAATATCCGAACAACGTGAAACTACGAAATAATTAATCTATTTAGTAATTCAAAGTTCAATCGAAAGTATCTTGTGAATGTGAAAAAACGGTTAATATAAAATCGATTATTTATGGTCAACAAATCGATTAATGAAAATCGATTATTATCAAGAAATAATCGATTTGTTAAATAGTCAATAATTTTTTCACATCCTTATCTGAATGTTTGGAATAGTTTGTTTAAAATGAGGGCAATGGTCTTAGATTGGTGTAAACTACAAAGATTGGCATTCAAATATAACGTTTTATTCGAAATTTGAAAAATGCAAATACCACACTCGAATGAGAATTAGTTTGAAACGAATTGTAGACTTATCCATTAAATATTTCGTCACTATTAACTACACTCGATTAATGAAAATATGTTTGGACGACGTCTGCGGCTTCCTTTACTATCCCATCAATAAACATTACTTGAACATATTTTGCCTATTTAATTTAAATAGAGTAGAAACACCTTCATACACTTTGAATCAGTATAATTTATTACATATTTTAAGTCACTATTAATCTATGATTTTAAGCTGATATTATCGCGGAATTGATTCATTCTAATATGTTACGTGATTCATTATAATATGGATCGTGGTCACGGCGAAACGTTCGCCTTGACCACGATCCATGTAACTGGGTCGAAATATCGGCAAAAAAAAGAAATTCAAAATCGTATATCGTGAGTACCCGTAACATATTAAAATCACTATTAATCTATCTCTTATTCATTTCATTTATACATAATATTTAGAAAACGTAAATATGATAAAACAAATCCAAAATGTTATAATTATTTGAATACAATAATTTGTGTAACACGAGAAATTCATCTTTTTCGTTTATGGTTTATGGTCTAAAACAAGGTTTTATCGATTTATAAACATAAATAAAACAATACAAGAAATAATTAATATACTTTAATCAATAAATTATTAAAAATAACATTACATTTGACGTAATAAACTGTTGTTACGTCGAAAAGGCCACAAAAGACCTGTGAAAGCAATAAATAAGAGAAAAGGCAATAAAAGGCAAATAAGTTAGATGTCCGTCTTCTATGGCAGTTTCGTGTCGACTGACGCAAAGTGAGCGATGATTTATGCCCTGAGTGCGCTGTCTAATTAAGCGCAGGCGCATCTTATTCTATGTAAATTTTATTTGATCCGCCCTACTGAATGAATGACAGGCATTATTCTTATCGTGACCATCTCAATGTGAGCGGATTTAAAAGTAAAAATAACAAATAAATGAACCGTGCCTTGATTAGTAAGCAGATACAATTTCAGTCCTAAAGATTTTTTAAACATCGAATTAAAATCTCAAAGAGCAATATTTTTCAATCGGTTTAAACTGTGTGTGTGAGTAAACAATTAATAAAAGCCGAAATAAAAAATGGGGGAGAGTGGATAAATATGTAATGCATTAGGTTAATAAGAGTGCTATTAAAGTTTTACACTTCACAAATTAATTCAGAGTTACTAATTTTACCGTTCCAAAGTAAATAAACAGCACGATTCCAACAAAAGAGCGTTCTCAAGATGCCTGTACCACGAAACTGGGCCGACTGCGGTCTTACGAGAAAAATGTTTTAATCTTACGTGAATGTACGTAGAGTTTACGAATTCTCCAGACTGTGTCGTCGCATGGTACGGGGCGAGAGGACGAGTAATGTTATGAGCAACCCATTATTGTCTCGCCCCATACCGTAAAACATTACGCAGTCGTACCGACCTCGAGAATGCACATAGAGCTGTCAATACCATTACCTCTTACTTACCTCTACGTAATTGGGTTATTACAGTGAAAGTCTAATATTTTAAACCTTGAAGTGGACATTCGTAAACATGACAAATACTTATTTTAAATGCATATAGGGTTTGAACATATGTTTTTTGGTTGGGAAATATCGTACCCTTTGTATCACTTTGCGGTCGCAGATGAAACGTCTTGGTGCAAGTCGTAAATCTATTCTTGTTATGGTCTTCCTGGGTCACTTAGTTTATAAATTAACCTAATAAATAATCAAGACGCGGGAAGCAGCAACAGAGTGCATTAAATAAGCAATCTCGAGACATATGTTAGCTGTCAGTCATTTTTCATTTTATTTTCATAGAAAGCGCATTAACAGCTCTATAGAGTTACTCAAGTGAAACCGTTTAGGATCATCTAGTGAAGGTTTTACCGAACGCGAAAGATGCTAGGGTCTTTTGAGAATAAAAGAGTTATCAATAAGTTTCAATCTGTTAATATACTGTTCTTTTTTGGGAGAACTTTCACGTAGCGTTTATAACTTTTCGATAACTAAAAACTACTATGACTGATTGTTACTGTACATAAAACGGGTTAATTTATTATTCAAAGTTGCTAGTAAGTTGGTCTAAAATTCGTTTGTAAAATAATCCTATAACATTTTTAACAGCGGCATTTCCGCTACGCGTTCGAGAATTGATGTCTCGCGTTAGATATGTGCTAACAGAGTTCTATATCAATAAAATATAAAGGCTGGAATTGTCGCGTCCGTCCGTTTGACAGGCACAAAATCGGCAAACACAAAGCGGGCGTCAACATAAACTAACATCCGGCGAACGGTGATGTATGGCAGCCGCAGAACTATGGAAACAAATCTCTCTCCGTAATAATTTACGGGCGCAATATGGCTTCGCAGTTCGAAAACAAACAAACAAAACAAAAACACAAGCGCTACCCGCGATAAAAGATGTCGCCACACTCGCAAGCCTTTAAAGATAGACTAGTGCTTAGATAGCTAGAAAATAAACGAGTCGCAAATAAAGGAACGAAGTCTGCGCCAGCGACGCGGCCGACCAATCAGTGCTCGAGGCGTAATTATAGTTTCGGTTCAAATTAGGAACGATGCTTGTTATGCGTTCATATTATTCAACGCAGATATCATGACAATAGTTCGTAAGAACGTGTGTAAACTACGCCGTCTTTTGTTTTACATCACACTTAACATACTCGTATCATACATAACACCATATATCGAAGGTGACTGGAAGGTATAGAGTAATAAGAGAAATTAGAGGCGAACACTTTAAATAATTCCCTCAACAGTTGTTCGAATTTTCGTTGGAACATGACTCACAAGGAAACAAATTAAATGGCCACTGTCCGTGCTAGGGTTGCCAGCTCGATAAAATGCTTCGAATTGTCGGGTGCCTATCGTCATTCCTGACTCAATTATTTAAAAAACGAACGCCCGTTGCGTTTGTTTGTATCCTTATTGCGCGTGATTTTTGTCGCTATTTCTATCTCTTTCTCCCGGCGGGCAGCGGCTGCGCCTGTGTCGTCGATAACTGCGGAATGCGCCGGCTGACTTCAGTCGAGCGGTGCTCATAGACAATTTAAATTGGAGAAATTGGTAGCCGGGTACTTCGAGGAACTGGTAATAACGGACAAATGTCGACGTATGTAGATAGAGCTTGCGCTCGATAACATATTGCTGATTCCAACACTGTCAACGCCCATTAATATTTATCATCATAGCCTAATGAATAAGTTAATATGAAAAATATGCTCTCTGCGTAATATACTTAATCTATGGGGAATAAAAATACTAATAGAGTCGTCAAATTTTAAATCGATTCTTTTAGTAGGAAGGCTATGATTACGTTCGTGTTTCTGAAGATTGAGTCGTAGTAATAACATGACTGAGTTAGTCTTGCGTGCAGTCCATCTGTCGTCCCGCCCTTACGACAATATCGTGAGCTTTTATTATCAGCATATTTATTACGATACTTAGTAAATATACGTCGATTAAAAAAAGGAATGGATGGGAACAAACAATAATTACAAGACAAAAACCACTAAAACTACCTTTGTCACCGTGTGCAACACATTTCAATACGATTAGGTATATGATTTCTATTGTGATATTCATTAATGTATTAATTGTTTTCCATTTCCAGTTAATATTTGAAGCAGTTATCTTTTTTATTGTAATTTATTTAATTACATATTCATGTAACATTAAAATACCTATTGCTAATTTGTGATGACACTTTTAACAGTTTTTAATATTAATAAAAGAAAAACCTAAAACGCCGAAGTATTATATCTGTAAGTAAATTTACTATTTTGAAATGAAATCATTATTAGGTAATTAAATACTCAAAAAATGTGATAAACGGTGTTTTTCAATTGTTGAAAATTTTAATATTAACATATTATTACAAGCATATCTATAGATTGTTTTACGAGAAAATTACCGAAACTTTTTGCTGAAATCCAAAAAATAGAACGGCCAAACTAATCCGTATACTTCTTGAGAAAATTTTCAAGTAGTCTTGAGCGCTGTATTAGGGGTGGTATAATAAGGCTTTCTGGATTAGCTAGAGCTCTTGAGTGAGAATAAACCCAAGGGAAATCCTGGCTCGCAGCTTTCCTTCTAATTTATAGCTCTTCCAACGGCCAGCGGCCTTTGTATCGGATCTCGGCAACAAGAAATATATTTCTGGACGGATTAACATGTGTGCTACTTGTAATTATGTAAAGGCACTTTCGTTTCCTTCGATATTTTTCCGGATAAAATGTATTGTAACGTACTAATAAAATAGCGTTCAATCTATTGGACATACTAATTGTTTTATTTCTATTAGCAATGTTCTACTGATTTTCTATCGGATATCGTTTGTTCGTTGTTTGCATTAAATTATAACAAGGCGGCTATTTTTTATACTAGTAACGTAGTTAAAAACATTAAAACAAAAAATCCGTCTGCTTTAAGCGTTTTTTTTTTGTACATTAAATTTAACGCTTTTAAATGTGTTTTTGTCAAAATAGTATGATATGTCATACGTCGTAATCCATCAAGCCATTTGGGCTGTAGCGCATGCCAAAGAAATGGACATACATACAAACAAACATACGTTTGAAAAACATTACTCTCCTTTTGACTCAGTCGGGTAATACTCTTGTAAATTTTACGTTTAAATAAAGTAGCAGCTTCTATATCACCGGTAGCAAATATTTGTATCGCATCTGATTGTAAACGACTAAAAAATGTAATCCAAATTCCTGAACGGTTTATATCGTGAACTGCTGCGAACGGTCTGCAATTAATATTAACTTTTATTCCTTTTGCACAGTCGTAATTTATCTTTATGTAAACAATGAAAACATTGTGTTACTGTACCGTTTGTTTTAACTTCAGTTCACTGTAATAACAAATAGTTTGGATTGTCGCCATCGAAGACAAAGATCCTCTATATATTACTGTCCGAGGAATAAATTGATTTAATGAGATCTTAAACTAATTGGATTTATACGTTTCGCTCGCATTTACTCTTTGCGTTAAGATTAACGTGCGAGTTCCCAGCTTAACTTATCGCTACAGTAGGCAACTCCCTACTCGAAATAAATTTGGTACAAACATTACTTTGACTGAAACTGTGTCCTACTGGACCTGGACCTTTGTCTAAAGAAACCAGATGGTAGAACCAATGTAGTTCGACCAAGTAGTACCACCGCCACACCAATTTCTAGCGTAAAGCAGTTTTTGCGTTTCGAGAGTAGGGTGTGGTTGCCGACTCACTTCTATATGAGACGACCATCTTAGTCCTCGGGAGTAGTAAAGCATCTGTGATAGACTTCAGATAAACCCCTGCTGCTTACAGATGTCCACGAGCAGCAGTAACCACTTAAAATCAGATGGACTGCATGTTCATTTGTTACTTCATTCTTATTAAAAAAAAAGAAAAAAAAACTAGAACTGGCTTCATTCTGTTACAGCAATACTCAAAGATAACAGAACAATTCTAACAGGTACAGACCAATCCGTTTCAGATGGTGTCTAACGTAAAGCTTCTGACAAGGTTTAACGACTCTTACCCAATAACTTTCGACTCGAACTAAGACAGTTTAACGAGTCCTCTGAAGCACTGAAGCGTGCGTGAAATGTATCCAATGCGGTCACTGGTTACCCATCCAATATTCGACCGCGCTCAGCGTTGCTATTGCTCACAAGTCGGGGCTATAGGCTTTTTAACAAATAAAAAGTTTTAATTAGCGATTGAGCATGTTCACATGACCGTAAGTGGTACTACCGACCGTGGACCTTTGTAAACAACTCCATATATAACATAGGTTTTATCTGAAACGATCATAGATGCGTTACAACTTGGACTAAGATGGTCGCGTCATATGTAAGTCAGCCGGTCATATAAATAATGTCTCGGTAAAACGCTAAATTCAGGCGGTCGGTTTTCCTACTAGCTAGATTTAGTGTACTGAGTTCTAAAACTAGACAGTAAATTAAGTAAAATTCACATCCGTGTACTCTCGAATAATTTACATGTAAAATCATGTCATCTTTCTTGAATTTCCCGCTTTTATTAATGCATTACGTTTATTTGAAATGCACTAAAATCTATTTATAAAACCCTTTTACGTTCGGTAATAATTAGATACAAAGAAGTATTATCAATAAATCCACTATTTCAATGACAAACTTTTAACACTATTAGACGAAGTATGCGAGGGGATATATTTATCCCGCCGGTATTCGAAGCTTTCCGGCTGTTCTCTAATATACTGAATTAAATAAAGGTAGATTGTTTTTCGATATTAAACAGAATACTTGCCAACGTATGACAATTTATCAGTACATTATTAAGAACTCGAGTTGTTTCTTAAGTGGTGTTAATGCGAAATGTATTCCAAAGGTATTCGTGACATTATTATTACGTATGCGTTGGCGTTAAATTCAATTTAATATATATAGTTTTATTAAAGTATTGGTTTAAGGATTTTCTATTCTTGTAAATTATTCAATAATTTTCCACTCAAAATTACACGTTAAGTTCATAAGGTATAATTTATTAAGTCAGTACCGAGGACGTACTGCAAAAAATTGTACACATACAATATACAAAATTATTTATGTTTCAACCTGTTTTTAATGTTATTTGCGCAAATTTACACCTTACTTATATTATTTAGAAATACAAACATTAGGTTAATTTATATGTAGATTATGTACGTATACGTTTGAATACAACTCGTCCAAATGTTCTTATATTTCATTTTTAGTCGAATACCATTCGACGCTACCTCGCTTGTCTAATCGTCGGTAGTGAATTAGTGCGATGCACACACGTTTGTAGTGCGAGGTACTTCATTACGGGGGCAGGTCGTAAATCAGGACTTCTAATATTAACCGTGCCTTGGTGGGGCAAATTGCGCCCGTCTAGTCTGTGGCTGGAATATGTGCGAGCGATCAAATACTGTTATGTTCAAATTTAATGTACCTAGTGTAAAGAAAACACATAGGTTAAAATGCAAACAAAAAACAAAAGCTTCAAGATACGTTTTTTCAATTTTATTTCTGTTTACGGACATCTATGTATTATATTCGTTTGCGGATTTTACTTTACAGGTCTTTTCTTTTAGAATATTAAAGACATGTGTGATGTTAAAATATTTGTTTGACTCGTATGGGTATGTTTTACTCCTGTGAATTTTTTGTATGAGATTGAAGTGTCTGTGACGATTTCCTCGCTTATACATAAAACAATTTTAACTGTCGTATTGACTCTACCTCAAACATATTTAGGGTTCCTGCCAATATTTTAAAATAGTACATAGGTACATAGGAATTAATTGGAGATAATCCGTATGCTTATTTTTAACCGACTTATATTCATTTATACTTAGTAACTCAAGAGTTTCAAAGTGGTTGAAGGAGTATGTTTAGAAATAGGTGTTTCTGCAGAGGTTCCCCGACTACAGAAACACCTACTTGCAACGTAAAGCAGTTCTAGCTTTTGTGGTTGGTGGTTCACTTTATATGAGGCGACCATCTTAGTCCTCGGGAGTAGCAACGCATTGACTTTAGATAAAATATCTGTTTTGTACGAATGGGCTTACTGATTTCCATGGGCGGCAGTGATCACTTACCATCATGAACTGAATGAGCGTTTGCTACTTCAAAATTATAAGTGGTAAATATTTTCATTTTTTTTTTATTTCTTACCATGTTTTAATTTGCAGAGGATGCGTACATTACAAGGGCGGGTCGTAAATCAAGAGTATTACCTGTGCTTGTTGGAGCAAATGGCTGCGGTAATCTGTGGTTGGATAGGTAACCGATGAGGTGATAATGTATTTGTCACCTAAAAATGTATGATCTGCCAACTGACTAATGTGGTGTTATAAAGAGTCCGAAGTAATAAGTATCGAAGTAAGTAATAGGCTTCGTATAAGAACGAAAGCCATATGGCTTTTTTGTGAAATTTTATTGAAATTATAAAGTAGGTGATGAAACGTGTAAACATTTTAGACACTTTTTTGTTTCATTTCATAATGCAGTAACGTGATAACGAATGAGTTTGTATATTTATCGAAAAATGTGTAATAATGCAGATAAAACATATACCTACCTATGGTAAGAATAAATATAGATATGCATGTCCTAGGAGGCGATTAAAGGACAAAATCCGGAAGGCACACAGCGTCTTACTAACTGTTTCCAAATCGTGATTATAAAATTACAGTAGTTTCAAACAAAAATACAGTATTTTTGTACAAAATTACCTTTGCAAGGAAATTTTGGTTAATGAAAGAAAATGTCATCTACTTATATTCTGTGAATTAGTGCAATTTGACGACCAAAAAAAAGGTCATACCTCGATCATAATTTTTACTGTATACTGTAATGACCCATTAGAGTCTACAGTAGGAAAGTTTTAAATACAATAAATCTACTGTAATTACATCTGCATCTGAACGCACTGGTCTTACTTAAATGGCAAATATCAACCCACCGCAGTCACCATTCTCGTACATGCCAGAAGCGAAAACCCTCATTATAGAAGGCTTATACCTAGTAATCCTCAAATGGCTGATTGATGGATGGAATGCATATTTTCTACTTAAGATCATATTTTGTTCTTTCAAAATATATGATAAAATATGGTACCTACTTATATTGACAGAGTCGAACCCTATACCATAATTTTAATAGCTCTGAACCATAAGCTCTTGAATTAAAAATATGCATTTAACTGTTTATCATTGATATTTTTTACCTTTGTAATAAATAGTGTTTTTTATTTTATTTTTTTTATAAATATGAAGTAGCAAACGAGCAAGCAGCCCACCAGATGTTGAGTGGTTACTGCCGCCCATAGACATTTGTAAGCAACTTCATATAGAACAGGGGTTATATATGAAGTCTATCACAGATGCGTTGCTACTCCCGAGGACTGAGA
>DWNE01006173.1:0-13294 GCA_018249875.1 Cecropterus toxeus | reverse complement strand
GCAAGAACTGCTTCACGCTAGAAATAGGTGTGGCGGTGGTACTTCCCCAGTCGAACTACATTGGTTCTACCACTTGGAATATTATAATAATTAATTAAATACCAATATAATATGGGGTGTAGAAGAAGTCGATGGCAGGGATCTATAAAACCTTGATTTACTTTTTTATTTGAGCTTTCAAGAAGATACGATTAAAGTGGTTTACGTTTCTTATACAAAAGACCTAATTATTAACTAGTTTGAGGTACAATTGTTATCCGTAGTACAATCATTTGGTTTATTTCTCGAAATCGATGATACACTCAAATGTACCTATAACAAACAGTGGAGATAAAAACGTTCTTGTCCCAGTATAGCGATTTCCCAATCGCTGTGTATTAAAAATGATAGAAGTGTAGGTAAGTACGCAAACATACCCATACAATAGAATTAGGTGATACCGATACAATAGAATTAGGTGAAACATGACCTTTTAAATTACATTAATTATCATAGTATTGTACATTAGATTTTGTTCCTTGGACTCCAATAACTAATTCAATTGCAGTTACTGACATATTATTATTTTAACATACTTAAGTTTTACAGACATATATCATTTATGTGTATCATTAGTCTTAAGTAACGTATGTAATATTGCCGGAAAGTGGCGATGTATTATAATTAATTGTTGCCTTTTTAACGCTTCCCCTGGATCCTCGGGCACGCAACGAAGTCAGGGTCACTACCTTTCTCCAGATGGGTAAGATTAAGTCTCAACCTAGATTTAAGTACATCTATGTATATCGTCTCATGTATATATTATTTTGATGGGTTTCTTGTATACCTATGAGATTTATATTCAAGTTTGTAACATGTCTATATTTTTGAATAGTATAATTTAAATTTAATAGTATTTTAAACAATAGTTCTTTCTATTACAATAGATAATAATAATAATTTCACAAGAAAATGTTTGTAATGACTTCAATGAATTTTACCGAAATCTGTTGGTTCCTTTATATCCAAAATGAATATTCAATATTACAGACAAAACTAAATCGATAAGGTATACCCATATGTGGTGAAACTTTAGACTGCACTGAAAACGAAAGCAATAACAAGTCCTTAGACTCTTCAATATAATGTTATTATCAAGACATATACCAGGGTTAAGAAGTGCGCTCGTAAATTTCAATAGAACATATTCGATGACTCAAGTATTTGTTACGCAGCTGTGTTTAACAGAATTATTATCCTCATGAAACATACACATGACGCCATTCGAAATTCAGAGTTCAAGAGATCTAATTTTTTTGCAACCCAACGTTTAATAAAAGTTGACTATTTATATACCAACGTCATGTGGGAAACATGGTTAGGCTTCCTAGTCATTCTCATACACATTGCGAAGATAATAGTTGAAATATCACACGAGTTTCGATATATTATATTAGCATGTGTTCAGAACCAGTTTCCACGACAATCGAGTGTTACTAATGTGTTCAAGTGATGCGTCTATTCAGAAATAAATGAATGACTGGCACTTGTACGTACTGTGTTATGTAACCACTAGTGCACTATAAGAATATTCTTCTAGTAACGCCGTATATTGAAAATGTGCAACCTTCTTAATGCCTTATGCCAGCGTGTCTATTTAAATAACATTATATGTACGCATCCACGAAGTCGTTTTTTGACCAAGATATCTGCTCTGTACGCATGAAATCCGTATTTTCGTTACTGTTCTCCTTTTAAGTCAAATTTTACTAAAAATCTGTGAGGTCTTCAAGCCGTTGAAAAAAATATCAATCTCGTCACCGGATGCTTATTTTGATAAACAATCGTTAGCGGATGTGCAGACCCTTAGACTTGGGATTCCACGCCTCAAGTATGTAAAAATATAATATTGACAAAATAATTAAGAGACAAGTCCATTACTGCTACACCTATAAATGATTAAGTGCTAAGTTATCTTAATATCCTCGGTAACCGTTTCGCTTACAGGTGATGCAACAAGACGTGAAGAAGGAGAACCCGCTGCAGTTCAAGTTCCGAGCCAAATTTTACCCGGAGGATGTGGCCGACGAGCTCATCCAGGAGATCACACTCAAGCTCTTCTACCTTCAGGTAAGCAACGTTACCTTCTGTATACCATTAGGTCTGCACAATGATTTGTATATCCTGCCTTGCCATAACAAAAACTGTAGTTGAACATCTCGCAGAACAAAAACACAAATTCAACATTTGTATGTTGCTCTGGGCAGGGAATTTAAATCTTCTGCTGCATAACATCTATGGCATTTGCGCCAAGCAGGTTGCAGATTGTCATTCAAGCCTAATCAAGCCAAAAGTCATGCGAGTGGTCGGCATATAGGCGTAATGTGCAATACGTTCTAGATTCGATTTGTTCTGCTCTAAATTTATTTGTTTATTTATATATATTTTTCGATAACATCCACGACAAGAAATCGTGTGGAACTATGAGCGTAAAAAGATTTAGCGTAAGCTTTGTTATTTCAAATGAAAGAAAAAAACAATCTTGAATGTGAACTGGTATAAAAGAAATTGCATTTCGTCATCCACATTTCGTCTCATAGGTGAAGAACGCGATCCTCTCCGACGAGATTTACTGCCCGCCGGAGACGTCTGTGCTGCTGGCGTCGTACGCGGTGCAGGCGCGGCACGGCGACCACAACCCGGCCGTGCACGGCCAGGGCTTCCTCGCCAACGACCGCCTGCTGCCGCAGCGTGTCACCGATCAACACAAGGTGGGTGGCTTGCTAACGTTTCTTGATCTTTTTGCACCGAAGTTTGATTTTAGACATGGGCTACGAGATTATATAGATTTGAGGCTTAGGAGATCGGAACCTTCTCCCGTCTCCTAATATCCCATTCGTAGGTTAAAGATATAAACATATCATCTATATTATATCATAGGTGAGAAGAGAAAAATCTCTAAAAGAAGGACTTATTTTGTTTTTTTTTGTCGATAAATTTCGAAGCCCATTTTATCATAATCCAATTAATTGATAAATTGTCTACTTTTCTACATATATCGCTTATTTTCGTCAACATGAAACAATATCACATTCAAACCCGATTGTCCAAATCTTTGAATTTACATTACAATACAATATCTGACTTCGGCAACCAGATGTCGCGCGAAGAGTGGGAGCAGAGCATCACGAACTGGTGGCAGGAGCACCGCGGGATGCTGCGCGAAGACGCGATGATGGAGTATCTGAAGATCGCTCAGGATCTCGAGATGTACGGCGTCAACTACTTCGAGATCCGCAACAAGAAGAACACGGAACTCTGGCTGGGTGTTGATGCCCTGGGTCTTAATATCTACGAGAAGGATGACAAGTGAGTACCACTAGACTTTACCCGACTACGTCACAATGCGATTAAGGTTTTCGGCATTTGTATGTCCATTTCATTAGCACGTTCTACAGTCCAAACAGCTTGACGTATTTGGATATGTGAAGTGTCTCTGTATTCGCCTCCGTTGTGGTAGTGACATATACTGTAGGCGGTGACAAATAATTGCAGTAGTATAAGTTCTTGTACGGCTCTTGTATAAGTTCTTTTCGGTTAATCATAAGGCAATCGGATATAATGCTTTTATAATAATTTATTCATTTAGATATGATGAATATCGGCTCTGCTAGAAGATTAGCCTTGAAGTTAAACTTGTGATTATTTGGATTTGGTGTATAACACACTTGGTAATGGCTACACATAATACTATGTATATTATTCGAATAGTCTTAATCAGCACTGCTATAGATTCGACATATGTTATTCCCGTAGCTAAAGAAAGATTGTAGGTCGTATTCTTTGCCTCAAAAAAATTGAAAGAGTCTAGAATTCTTTTAATATTTAGTGATGTAAAGTAGACACTGGCTTGACAATAAAATAATTATAGTCCATTCCTAAAAGACAAGAAAATTTGCTAATTATCTTTTTACAATCTGGCTTCCGTTATTTGTTTTGATTCCTTCTATCAGCTGTTTTGGAGTGGTGCGTTAAATCAATGATGTTATTAATTGAGTGCAAATCTGATATAATACGCGATAAGATAATCCTGCCACCGCTGCATGTGCTAATATCACTTGAATTCTGTATTAACTGACTTTGTTGGCTATGTTGATTAGATTTCTGAAATTTGTGTATGCAACTTGTTGAAATTGTTTAGCATTAGAATTTATTTGCCTGGTTTGGATTATGTATAGTAGATAGTAAGTAAGTAGTTAAAAATGTGTCTTGTCTTAAAGTTACTTCACTTGCAATCTCCCATGTATATCAGTGGATACAGCTAAAGGCCTTAATGTGTTATAGACGGAAACGTCTTATTGCAAAGTTATCAATCTATTGCAGTCCAATTACTAGACACCAAAACCCTATTAAGATATATATTCAGTACATGACCTATAAAATACTTCATATTATTATATTTATTAAACAATCGTTATTCGTTGTAACCGTACAGGCTGACACCCAAGATCGGTTTCCCGTGGTCGGAGATCCGCAACATATCATTCAACGACCGCAAGTTCATCATCAAGCCGATCGACAAGAAGGCGCCGGACTTCGTGTTCTTCGCGCCGCGCGTCCGCGTCAACAAGCGGATCCTCGCGCTGTGCATGGGCAACCACGAGCTGTACATGCGGCGCCGCAAGCCCGACACCATCGACGTGCAGCAGATGAAGGCGCAGGCGCGCGAGGAGAAGCTCGCCAAGCAGGCGCAGAGGTACGCACGAACACACATACACACGTCAATAGACAAATAAATATATGGAGAACGGAACAAACAAACACGCCCGCTTGTGCACTCACACACTCGTACAGACACTTACACACATGGAGAGCAAAACAAACATAAACACGCCTGCGTGCGCGCACACAAACACGAAAAGACACACACATACACACATGGAGAGCAAAACAAACGCAAACACGCCCGCGTGCCCGTACTGACACACGTGAAGATAAACATACACACATGGAGAGTAAAACGAACCAAAAGCCCGCGTGCGCTTACTGACGCACGTAAAGAGACACATATGCACACATAGAGACCAAACCAAACGCGAACACGATCGCGCACACACAAACGACACACGTGGATACAGACCCAATTACAGAAAGACCATACACAGCGAGGCACACAATTTCATAAAAACAAAGACACTCGCAAGCAATCATACAACACACATTAACATGAACCTTCCAATTTAATGATAAAAACTCACAGAAGTTTTTAAAGTGCGAGTAAATATAAAATGGGAAGACCCCTTTTAGTCCAGTCAAATAACGTCTAAAATCAAAATTAAACATTCAACGTCACATTTTTGATATAAAGTAGTTGTAATAATATTATAATGATACAAAAACGATGTTTATGGGTTCGTGTTATTTGAATGGACTATGTGTACAACTAAAGTAATTCCAACATACATGAATTTGTACATAATTCGCTATCTTTGAATGTTCGTATCGTATCGTATGTATCGTATTATAAACCATATGAATGATCACATATCTAGTTACTGCTGCTAAAACGAGTTGGATATGACGTTTCAGGGAAAAACTGCAGCTGGAGATCGCAGCCCGCGAGCGTGCTGAGAAGAAACAACAGGAGTATGAAGACCGTTTGCGTCACATGCAGGAGGAGATGGAGCGCTCGCAGGTAACTAGCAATCTCCTATAACTGTATTACAGAAAAAAATAATCGGTAGAACTAGTATGGTTTGAGAGTACAACTGTAACGCATATTTCAAGCTTAAAGTGGTTAATCAGAACCACTGTTCTATTTGGAGCTAGTTAGTCCATAGGCGGCAGTAACCATTTACCACCAGATGAACTGCGTGCTCGTTTGCTATAATAAAAAGTAATTATACTATGCCTACTTGTATGTGACATAGAGATGTAATGTTTATCAGCATCACTTCAACAATAATTTGTTTAATGCATTTCATATGCAGTCTCACTCTAACCACTGTCTTAATATATCGGTTACACAAAAATACATATTTGAAGTAGCTCCTTCATTTCATTTATCCATCCGCCCAATAAAACGTGCAAAATACACAACAATTGGATAGCATGTATCCATAAAGAATGTCCCCTGTGCAGGCGAACCTGATGGAGGCGCAAGACATGATCCGGCGGCTGGAGGAGCAGCTGCGGCAGCTGCAGGCCGCCAAGGAGGAGCTGGAGCAGCGCCAGAACGAGCTGCAGGCCATGATGCAGCGCCTCGAGGAGACCAAGGTAACACATTTCTTACACGCTTTTTTACCGTATGGTAGAAGCAGAGTAGCTCGACCGGGGAGATACCATCGCCGCGCCTATTTTTAGCGTGAGATTTTTCTTGCGTTTCGGTGGAAGGGTGCAGTTGCAAGCTGTCTTCTATTTGAGGCGAACATCCTAGTCCTCGGGTAGCAAAGCATCTGCGATCGACTTCAAATAGATCACCTGTTGTGTATGAATTTGCTTACAGGTGGTTCATGGCATGCTTGTTTCCTACTTCAGTCTGATAAAAAAACACGCATGACTAGATGTGTTCCACCGACGCGCATTTAATAAAATGACACATAACTTTAAATTTTAATGAATTTTATATGATATGATAGACTAAGTGGATTTATATGTAATAAAAACTAAATGGTAACTCAAATGGCGTGGACTAGAAACATATATTAAATTCTTACAGTGAGTAGATTTACTTTGATGCGATTTAAAACAAATAAGACATAAATATTCTTGAAATTATAGAAAATGTAATATTAATCAGTCAGACTATATTATTTGAAAACATATACGATATTTAGACTCGCGTGCTTACTTTTAATAAAATGTATGAAATGATATGTGAAGATAATTAATTACTTCGATGAGTGTTGATTTGATGGTGAAAATAAAATAATAAGTGAATAGAATCACTGTGATCCTCATAATAATTATGACCGACACTAAATTACATACATCAATAATAAACAGTCACCTTGTCAGTGGTTTTAGTGTTAACCAAGACACCGTAGCTTATGGTGTTGCATGCAAATATCTTCGTCGTTATACAGACATGTAATGTTGTAGTAAATCGAAGCAAGTGTTAAAATTAAATATGTCGCAACATTCCCCAGAACATGGAGGCAGCAGAGCGTGCTAAGCTGGAAGAGGAGATCCTCGCTAAGCAGGAGGAGGTGTCCCGCATCCAGCAGGAGGTGGAGCTCAAGGACGGGGAGACGCGTCGTCTGCAGGAGGAGGTCGAGGAGGCGCGTCGTAAGCAGGTACGTACCTCGTATGAGTTTTGTACGCTATTTTTGTAAATGAAAACTTTTAGATTCATATATAATTTGATTTTTCTCCAAGGTGTCTATTAAATTTTACGAAGAGAATCACTCGTAAGCAGTCGGTTAGGTACTAAAACGATAGGTCTGTTCGTGAAAAGTAACATGTGTCCCGTTCCCAGGACGAGGCGGCGGCGCTGCTGGCGGCGGCGACGACGCCGCAGCACCACCACGTGGCCGAGCGCGGCGCCGGCGAGGCGGACGGCGAGGGCGAGGCCGAGGACGGCTCCGACGGCGCCTCCGACTCCGGCGGCGGCGAGCTGGCGCGCGGGCCCGACGACCTGGTCGACCCGCTGGCCGAGCGCCGCACGCTCGCCGAGCGCAGCGAGCGCCTGCACAACCAGCTCAAGGTCGGCACGACTGCACGTCCGCGACTACACCCACAGGCGCGCACCCACGCACATATACAGGCGTGCTCCGACGCACACATATACAAGCACGCCCCTACGCACACATATACAAGCACGCCCCTACGCACACAACAGGCGCGCGCCCACGCACACTTAGAGGCACACGCTTATGCTCACATATGTGCGCGGTCACGCACACATACAGGCACGCGCCTAAGCACACATACACAGGCGCGCGGTCCCACATCGATGACGCGCATCACACACACATACACATGCACACAAATAAGTCTTAAAACATAAAAGCTCACAATTGCACATAAATAGACACAAGTACATTATAACACAAGAACGCACACATCTATTACATAACCCAATACTCGAATTGATTGACAAAACACGTTAATTGGTTCTAACTTCATATAGCTTGACATCGTTAATTGTAAATATCAACTATATTTTAGAGCATACTTACCATTACCAAACGTTTTACGCAAAACAACTAATAAAAATCTTTAAAATTAAAAATATTTTTTTTCCTGTACAACAAGATTTATCCCAAAAATAATTTTAAAGGTAATTTTAAAATGTTAGACTAAATTACATTCAAAACTTGAACAAAACCCTCAAAATGTACATGTAATTTTGCATAATTGCAATATTTTAAACTACCATTCAATATTTATATGTAATCTACTATTTCCTTTGCTAATTGCAAATATTTTTTATATTTCCACGTTGTTTTAAAAATATAATTCTCTAGTTATAAACAATAATTCTCCCATTTCAACCCCACAGGCGTTGAAACAAGACCTGGCGCAATCACGCGACGAGACCAAGGAGACCGCCATGGATAAAATCCACCGCGAGAACGTCCGCCAGGGACGCGACAAGTACAAGACTCTCCGCGAGATCCGCAAAGGAAACACCAAGCGCCGCGTCGACCAGTTCGAGAACATGTAGACGCCACGCATCGCCCCGCGCGCTATAGTGCATTTGTGCAGCATACACGCGAATAAAACGTCGAGTAACGCCGAATAATGACGAGTAAATGCAACGTATATACAGGCGCATAATCCGATAATTTACGCTGAATCAAAATCTACAAGCATTGTGGCGAATACGAAATACTTCCGAGTAGGTTATTCACGTGCACGTATTTGCGCCTTTTCGTTTGAATTCAGCTACTTAGAAATGTTGCATGACTTCGTTTTGTGGCACTAGCCGAGTACAGTCAAATAGGCGCAAATACGAATATATAAATAACTTCATGTATCAGTACTCGCTTACATATTGCGCGACATTTACATATTCGTCACTGTTTGGCAAGTTACTCGTCGGGTTCTTCGCGAGTATCTAAATGTTGCATTTTACTATTACGCAGCCGTCAACATTCAATCTAAATGTTAAATAACGATAGAAAGCATATTCAAGGTTTTACATTACAAAATATTAGTATCCAGAAGTTAAAGTTGCAGTCACGTATAAATATTGTCATTGTATGGATCCACATGTACCTGCACTACACGTGCGCTCCCAACTTGTATTGCCTCGATGATAACGGCTGTGTAATAGTACTTCAGTGTATAGCCCCCACACCTGCCACCGATGTCGGACGGTTGAAGCAGAAGTGTACGGTGTCGTCTGCGTATTAATTGTATATTTCAAAGTCGTTTCTCCTATTTCATTTACACAGAATGGGGAGGTCGGTTGACTGAGGGAGACTTGAGGAAAGCTTGATTCATTATTTTGACAAGTAGCGCATAGTGGCGCCATCTACCCTAGTCTCCGTTCCCTTGTAATGACCTCCTACGAGCTTTCCACCGAAACTCATTCTTTGTCACAAAGACAGGTTGTGCCTTGTTCTGTCTATACAGGAGTTATATGTTCGCCTGCAAGACGAATGCCGAGACGATTCGCTTAAACGTGGAATGAGATTGAGAACGACTTTGAATCTTATTTATTAGAGCGACGTTAAGCTCAGTGACGATTTTGCTAAATAGCACGGAAATGTATTAAATTCCGTTCGAGGAACTTAAAATTAAAGGACCCTTTCAAATTTTGAATACAGCTAGATATATTCATTTTTAAAATTGTATAGGAAACGTGTAATATTATTATACATTTTTGAAACGTATTTTAAATATGGCTATTGAATGTCTATTTACATGTATCTCGTAATTTGTAATCTTTTTCATAGAAATGCATATATTGTAAATGCACAAAGCATATCTACTATTATAATAATTGAATACTGCCTATAACCGCGCGAGGCGTGCCGGGTGTAACTGTTGAGTCTGTGAAATGTGGATCGTAATCGGTTTGAGGGGTGAGAATGTGCCTTTTCAACATTTTCTACTTGTATAATGATTAATTATTAATCGTTAATGACTTACTATTTTGAAGACAATCGGACGGCAATATGTGAAAAGTGATCATTCGAAATACCTAGTGTATAAACTTTATTTTTTATATATATATATTTCTTAACACTTCGAGGCCAGTTAACATTCTCAGCTTTCAAATCGCTGTTGTTATAAGCGTGTGTGGCCCCATAGGTCGTCGACGGTCTCTTGAATGTTATTCGAGACAATGTAAGCTAAGGATAGTTATACAATTGTAGTCTTTATGGGTAAAGGTTATAATTGTATGAGGTGCACGCGGTGTAGCGACGTGTCGAGCGCAGTGCCAAACGGATCAGTCGAGCGACCGGTCGCGCGATCGGTCGCAGCCGGTTCACCTCTCGGTGCGCACGCGTCGGCCGCGGGCGGACGCGAAGTGATAGTGTAATCGTAAAAATCGAGTTTTTCATATTTTTATACACCGTCCAGGCAATATTTATCTCTGTCGCGCCAGGAGATTATCAACCGCAAACTGTTATAATAATAGAGAGATAAAATCGGAAGGGTGCTTGCATGTGTTAAGAACGATCGGATCCGTCGGGCGCCGTAGTCGGGACTATAAGTGTAAATATTGATTATTACTTAATAGTAATTTTATTTTAGACTATAATGTGCTATAATAACCGAATATGTATACATCGTACTTGAAGATTCCCGCGTCGCGGCTCCGTCGCGACGTACAGAATTGTTTTTATTATTATAATTATTTATAAGCTATTTTGGATTTTATTCGGTAACTATGTTATATTCGTGTCGGGAGCATATCTTGTGAGTCATAAATTAATGCCGTGTGCTCGTTTAAGCGATTAATACTTTTTAACTCGTAGTAGGATCGTTATTATTGTAGTTGGCCTGTTGATTAGTTAGTGTTCGTGTGTGGAGCGCGGTACGAGCGTGTGAGCGGCGGAGGGAGGGACGCGAGAGGGCGGGCGACGGCCCTTATTTATTTTTATAATCATTTATATTTTAGATGTAGGAGTCGAGTTAGAGCTTTCGAGTGTAACCTAACCACAGTTTCCGAGGCGGTCCGACTATCGGCCTACGACTATTTTCGAACCCTCCTGAACAAAATTCTAAATAGCTACTAAAATATTTAATTGTATGCTTATAGGATGTGTATAATGTTAATTTTTAAGTGAGTAAAAGGCATTCCATAAGTTACAATGCGGTGGCGTTTACTTGGTTTCTTGAGAGAAAAAATGAGAAAAAGAAAAAAATAGTTGCAATAATTTGTATGAGTTTTGTTTAAACATGAGTGCCATCCGTCGCATGTCCCCGCGGGCGGTCGGCCGGGCCCGCAGCAGTATTGAAGTTTTTATCTTGTCATTAATTTCTAAAATTATACAATACCATGTTGCCTTTCAATCTAGGATGAATTTTTTTTTCCAATAAAATGTTTAAGTGAATATCAGTTGAGTTTTATTTGTCGCCTCATGCTCCCTAAATACATCTACTACTTTTTTGTCATTCACCATCTTTATAGAAAAACATTTTGATAACATCAACATTTATATTTTCAATTCATACAGTTAGCATTGATATACATTTTATTATATACAATATATGTTTACGATAACACATAAAGGGATTAATTCATTCTGAAACAACGTTATTTAACAAGATTTATAATGTAATAAATTAAAATTTTACTGAAAGGCAATAAAATACATTATCACATACGACAATTAAATATCTATTACAAGCCGTCAACCTGATCGCGGAAGTATAATAGTAATAATTTGTAAAGTATTTTTTTAACATTTAAAAAGCCAACGCATATTCAATTATTAAGTCTATATTAAAATACATCTTTACGTATTGAGTACAAATATAGATTGAAAAAAAGTTTTATTAAATATTACAACACGTATTCATAATAAAAGTAATTGTACCAAAATAGTTCCTATTTATATTATTACAATACATTATTTCTAAATCGCCCCGCCTCTTTTATTTTTCTGAGTTTGTCGGAGTTATGGTAGGAGTATCAAAATATGTATGAAAAATTATTCAATAAAAATAACGTCACTAAAATCACTATCGAATTTTTTAATGTTAATATCAACTAATATTATTTAAGCTACCAAATTCAACAATGTACATTAGCGTTTTAAACATCATCAACATTATCATCTCCTATGCCATTTCCCTACAAATCTAGATTCTAGATTGATATTTCGCGCAATTTTTGCAATGCAACTAACAGTGAAGCACACCGCGTTGATAAACGTTGAAACGCCTTCGTGGGTCGCTTTAGAGATTCAACTTTGGAATCTGCTTTTTATATTTGGTATGGAGGTGCGTATTTTTTTCTTCCGACTCGCATGCGCAATCGGCACCAGCGAAGGTGGTTCAATTGAATTTACAGTGTTAATAGGATCGACGTAAGCAGGGATTAACATGAATCCACTAAAAGTCACACCAACAATATCTTCTGGAGGAACACTGACTGGAACGTTCAAGGATGCATCTAAAACTGCAGTGTTTATGGTGTTTCCCAATGCAGCGTTAATAGAAGAATCGTTCTTTTGCGATTCGAAATTAGTGGCCGGTGAAATATTCGCTGCTGCATCACTTATAAATGAAAATTGATTACATATTGAATTCATTTTAATACATGGCTCATCGTATATAATATCATTAGTTGGCGAGGGATGACAATTTTCACCCTGCAGCTGATTATGAATAACAGCATCAACAACCTTTTGTAGCTTGATTGGACTCGACATAGATTTGGATTTAGGTTGTGATATCATAAATATGTGATTATTTGTATCAGGTTTTAATGCAGTTATGACACTAGCTCGGCGCTGATCGCTTGTACAGAGGTTTATTTTGGGCTGACGGTCTGCATCTTCCTGATTCTTTTCTAAAATGTCAGGTTGATTATCCTCTTCATTATTTTTAATTTTCGAAGCATTATAATCATTGATTTTTAGCTGGTTAAGTTCAGTTAAATCGTCGCTATCCTGCGCTGTTGGATCAATATCAGACTGCAACCGGTTCAAGGTCGTGGTATCATCTGCGTCTTTTAGCTGGTGTAAGGTGACGACATCACTATCAACTCGGAGCCGATTCGAGGTGGCGGTACCGCGGGTGCGCGCCACGTGGCTCGCGGGTGGCGCGGCGGCGCGGGCGCGCGGGGCGCGGCGTCAGCTGTCGCGGCGGCGGTGCGCGCGCGCGTGGCGGCGCGCCGAGCTGGCGTCGC
>DWNE01006172.1:0-13294 GCA_018249875.1 Cecropterus toxeus | reverse complement strand
CCCACTTCTCAGCGTCCGAATGAGCTGAAATTTGGAATACACATTAGGTTCTGATGACAATGCAATTATATGTAATTTGTCCAACTCATCAAATAACCCAATTATATGTAAAATTTTTGTCCAACCCATCGAATATGGGTATCAAGTGAAAGAGCTTAATTTGTAGAATTCTGTACAGTACGGAAAAAAGATTGTTTTTAAAAATACTTTTTATATCCATTTATTTCATTTCGACTTTATATGCGAACTTGTGATATTTTCTCAAAGCGTACTTGTTTTAACATCGATGGTCCATTTATTTTTATTTCTTAGTTTTCGTTTTTTTTTTTCAGATAAAATTTTATTGATGCCTGTATAAATTATTAATTTATTATCTATAAATACATGACAATTACTTGCATTTCCCACTCTTTTATGAAAACGAATTATAATATGCCTACATTATTATCTTTATATATGTAATTTTGTATTATTTTTATTTTATAGAAAAAAAATTGGTAAACAATGTATTCTACATCATTAACTTAATAACGAAGAGATCATAAGTGAAATACATATTTCTCACTCTAACTATAGATATAACTGTTTGTAACTGCAAAGTAGTAGTCCTAGTGACTAATCCTTTTAGCTGTAATTTCCTCCTAACTACCGTACCATATTTAATGACCTCGGCAATTACTCTATCACAAGAAGAGTTTAGTAGACTAAATTTATTTATTTTCTTTCTTACTGAATACAAAGTTACTGCTATTTCGGAAAGGACTTCCAATTCCAAATATTATAGTTATTCCATAAAAATATGACTTATAATTGTGCATATTTACAGGCATGTTATGTTTGAGGCTCAAATTTTCTACTGTTGCTTTGACAATGCCTAATATTTTCTGACCTATTCTTAAAACGGGACCTTATTCATAGTTAATGTAATGTCTGGGTAAAAAAGTTATCCTAAATATGTATGGTTGTGTGATGTTTAGCTCATTATAAACAGAGGACTTGTACAATGATCTTAATGATTTTATTTCGTAATATTATGTACATGCCCTCAACGGCCACTTTATACAAAAACAGATAATAAGTTTAAAAACATGAACAAATAGTCCATAAAGATCAGATGAAGCAGAAAATAAACACATGGTAAGTGGGAATGTAAACGGTGCAATCATAGAATTCTGGACTCACATTATTCACTGAGTTCGCTTTGGTACCTTCCTAAATGCATTCACGAGGACGGCTCGGGGCGCACGGCGCTGGGGAAATCAGACGCTGGCCGCTCGACCGGCCTTTACCGCTAGCTAGAGGGCCGCCGACTCGGGGGCCATGAGTGGCGACAGGGGGCCGGCCACGCGCCGCCCGCGCTCCAGCTCGAAGCGCAGGTCGGGCGGCGTCCGGCGCGCGCCCGCAGCGCCGTCTTCCGGCAGGAACGCCGCCACTAGCAGCGCACAGATCACTAGCAACGCTCCCAGAACGAAAGGCGGTCCCGGGATCATTCGCTCATATTTTTCCTCATCGGGCCTCCCCTCGATCCCCGTCACGGCGTGCTCCTCGTTCAAGTCCACATGAAATAGGTAAAAAATCACACCGAACATGGCCGGGCCGAGACCGTTACATAGACCTCGCACTCCCGTCACAATACCCTGCACCACCCCCTGTCTGTCCGCTCGGCTGTTCACCGAAACGTAAGCGCTGATCGCGGGGTACGTGAGCGAGCCCAGGGCGGCCAGCACCCCTGCTGCCCACATCATCCACGTGCGGCTCCCGAAACCGTACCACATGAGTTGCAGCATCTCGAAAAGGAGTCCCACCATTATCGTATGTTTCGCTCCGAGCGACCGCATCAAAAATCCGAGAACCACTTGCACCGCAATACTGAGAACACCAACTATCGCGATAAATATCGCCACTTGCACCACGCCGAAGCCCATCACCAGCTTGAGATACACGAATATGCACGAGTATTGGCCGGCTTCCGGCAAGTACGAGAGAAACACTGCTACACACAACATGAGCACCGTGCGTTCCGCGCCGACCTTCCGCAGCGCCGCGAAGGGATCCGCCTGCTCCCAGCTGATGGCGGGGCCCCAGCCGCTCGGTCGCACCTTCTCGGGCAGACTCTCCGGCACCGCGACCATTATGAAGAACACGTCCAGAACCGCAACCGCGGTAGCGGCGGCGACCACCAGTCCCTCCCCGTACAAGCTCATTAGGTAGGCGCCCAGAGCGGGCGAGATCACCATGCTCGCAGCGAACGTGGCCGACACGAGACCGTAGGCCCGTGACCGCTCCGCCTCTGTCGTCACGTCGGCGACGTACGCGAACACGATGGAGAATGTGACGGCGAACACTCCGCTGATGCTTATCATCGCGAAGAACCACCATGTGTTCGTGGTCATGAGCGGGATAGGCGCACATGTGAAGAACACGGTCACCAGGAGGAAAAATTTGCGGCCCCATACATCAGACAGCGCGCCGATCAGCGGAGCGGACAGGAACGACAGGATACCTTTGATGCCCATGATTAATCCGTTCATGAGAAAGGTGTGATCCGGAAAAGTCGCGTTGAGCACGGATATGATCGGCATGGTCAGTAGGCCCCACGCGAAGAACTCCAAAAAGATGACGACGAGAGCGTGGAAAACTGAAGGCTCACCGATGCCCGACATTGTCATAATCCCGTCTTTCATAACAGTTTTTCTGTTTCGTATCACCATTTCTACTTCGGTTGTAGTTGTCTTCGTGGGCGTCATTTAAGATTAGATTTGTTTTGTTTTCCTAAATAACTACTTATATTAAAGACATATTGAAATCCTAAGCACTACATTGATGAAAACTTGATGAAACGAGCAAATACCAGCAACGTCAAAAATCCACTGAAAATTGAAAACAATTCGATATTTGTGTTGCCAACTAATCAAGTACACAGATATTTTTTTACAATATTTTATCTATGTATTTGAGTATTTTTGCTTCATATTAATTATAATATAAGTAATTAAATAGTCGTTACATCAAATAAAGATTAATAAGTAATTTGAATAATAATAGTACTGCAATATTATAACAATATAGTGTCATTGTGACCTTACTTTATTGTTGACGTTCAAGATGGAAATGAATGTACGTGCCACACCACTAGTTTGTCAACGTCAAGAGTGACAACTTCTAAAATTTTAATCAATCAAAGTTGAATCAAGTAGTAGGGGGCGTTATCCTTTAACATTTATAAAATTGTGGATCATAGCCCTATTCAATTACAATGGTGAGTACAAGTATTTACTGTAATAATGTGCTTCTTAGTCGTTCATGTTTAAAACTCATTTGTATTGCGTAGATCCGGTTCATTTTGATTCAAAACCGTGCGGGCAAGACTCGCCTGGCGAAATGGTACATGAACTTTGATGATGACGAGAAGCAGAAGCTGATCGAGGAGGTGCACGCTGTGGTCACCGTTAGAGATGCAAAGCACACCAACTTTGTGGAGGTGAGAATACTCAATATCCAAAATGATAGGCACATTTTTAGCGTCGATTTGTTAGCGGTTTTCTAACGAACACTTGAAATTATTAACATCTAGGAGTTTAAAGGTGTATAAGCAAACAATAATAAAATATAATATTGTCTGTTTAGACGGAGAATAACATAGTTGATTTATTATTGAAAAAAAACTTGATATTAAAAGGCAAAGATAGAAAGACAGCTTTCTGGAAGTAGTTGGCTTAAGATTACTAACAAGTGTTTATTTACACCACCTACCTAACCTTTACTCAGCTATGGAAAATAAAATAATAATAATAAGATAAAATCATATATTCCTACAGAAAAAATTATATCTAATGTAATGGACATAGATATAGCAACTTAGAAAATCTTTATTTTCAACACATTACAAGTCATTAGTTTTTTAAATTCTTTTTACGCTCTTACTCCTTACTGGAATTTTCTCCTGTGTCATGGGTGTCATTTATACACACAGACAAAAATGCAAAAATCCAAATCTAAAACAGATTGAAATTTTTAATTTTGACATCTGGCTAGGGATAAAACCCGTAACCCATTGCATGTCACACTGACATGATGACTGCTGAACTTCTAAAACTTCATTTTCCAGTTCAGAAACTTCAAGATAGTGTATAGAAGGTATGCGGGCCTGTACTTCTGCATCTGTGTAGACGTGAATGACAACAACCTGTGCTACCTGGAGGCCATCCACAACTTTGTAGAGGTCCTCAATGAGTACTTCCACAATGTGTGTGAATTGGACCTTGTCTTCAATTTTTATAAGGTAAGCATCTCTCATCATCATAATCATTATATTTGCAAGTAGAGTATTATGTCATTTGCTACATACCGGAACAAGTATGAATCGATTGAAGAGGTTCTCTCACTAAAACTTCTTCTATCATGAAGCAGTTTTGAATTTCAATGAAAAAATGTGTTTGCTAGCTAATTTTCATATGAGAGAATCTTTTTAGTCCTCCACAGTAACAATGTATATTGTGACTGACTTGAAAAACCACTGTTTCATACGGAATTGGTTATATGAGCAAACTGAGACCATTATCATCTGGTGGACTGCATGCTCGTTTGCTAGTTCAATCTAATTCTATATAAAATAAATAGTAAACATGGGATTTTAAGTTCAGCAGTCTAAGAGTTTAATTATCTTATTCCAAAGGTCCACTTCCAATATAGCAGACTAGCTGTGCAACTCAGTTTCAGCTGCGTTTGTAAGAGAACAATCTATAAAAAAAAAAATAGCATTATGTTATATAGCGTAAAGCCTTCCATAATAAATTCACTATACAAGACAAAAATATGTTTCCAATTGGATACGCTAATCTCAGGAACTATTGGTAGTTCCTGAGATTAGTGTGTTCAACCAAACTCTACTACTTTATAATATTATAGTATAGATGAGTCCTGTTTGGCAAAATCATTAAGTGATACTTAGTTATTGAGAACAGAACAGTAACTTCTAGAATTAGCATAAGTTGACATAGAATATATGTAATTCTGTAAAGGAACCAAACAGTAAACCAATGTTCCCAAATGTAAACACTTTACAAGCATATTTTTTAATTCTCATATAAATTGGTAATTTCCAGGTATACACAGTTGTAGATGAAATGTTCCTCGCAGGTGAGATCAGGGAGACCTCGCAGACTAAGGTTCTGAAGCAGCTACTCATGCTCAACTCTTTAGAGTAGGTGTTTATTCCATGTTATTGATTTTATGCTGTTGAGTATGTTGTCAACTTGGTAACCGCAAATGAGATAAAACATATTTTCAGAGTCCTGTAGCTTAACTGTACTAAACTAGTGTATATGGTATTACTTAAACAATTACTGATCATTGCTTAGTTAAGACCATATATGGTGTGAATCTGTTCTTACATTATAGTTAATGGTTTTTGCTAAAACATTTTCCAACAGTACCAAAATATCAAACTACTGAAACTAGTATAAAATGATTTGGTATTGTGTTTTGTTTAAAGTGGTATGAAAGGAAGTTAGTCACATGAGAGAATCTAATATGGTTATAGATATAACTGTGATAATTCTAAGATATTTTGTGGACTTTATTTGGAGTTTGTTATAGATATGAGTGTCTGAACTGACTTTAAGCTGAAGCCTGTAGAGCCAGTCCACACGGCGCGTTGCGTCGACGTAGCGCTGCCTCTGCGTCGTTTTACATACTATTAATCATAGTGTACACACGATGCACTGCGTCGACACAGCGCATACGTAATAGAACTGCAGTTCCCGAGATGAAGGGAGCGGGGGAGTACACATTGCGTCGCGTCGTTACTACGTCGTAGTAACGCTGCGTTGGCGCAGCGCCCTTGTGGCCGGCTATGCGTCAAAACCTTTGCGTTGCGACGACGCAACGCAACGCGCCGTGTGGACTGGCTCTTAGCTACTTTTATTTATATAAATATGTCAAAGGACTCACGATTTTATTTTCTTAATTATTTTGTTGCTCATTTGCGGTAAATCAAGCTCCTTTACGAGGATTATTAAATCTCCAAATATTTAGTTAAAATAGGTTACTAGGTTTTTGTATAAGACAAATTGTATGTTATAAAGAATTGTAGTTATTTTCAAGAATGTAGTGTTGGAGCATGTTACGAATGTATTATATGCGTGTGTGCAGAGTGAAATCATTGTAATTTGATACTATTTATTCAACTTCAAGTAATAGGACATATTAATGCAGTAAGCGCTTCAAATGTTATATCACACAGTAATGTCTATGAGAATTAATATTTAAAGAGGAATCATTTAGCGAAATGTTAAGTATCTCTAGAATTGGCCTATATGAAAAAAGAACATACTAAACCTTAATTACACAAAGAAATAACAATTTTTATAGTGGAATTATAATATAGTCATTCCAATTTCTGTAATAATTTTAATACAATGATGCTATTGGTCAACATTGTGACATATGGCTTAATAATTGCTTTTTCTAGAGATTTTTGCTTCATTGTGTATTGTTACATCTATATATTATTTATTCCACGAAACAGGTAAGTTGTACATTTTCAATTAGTGTCAAATATAGTCGAACGTTCGATTATAGTAGATTCTATACTCTCTTGTAATTATTAAGACATTATTTTAGTTTTGTATAACTTAGCTGTTCAAATATGTAGTATAATTTATACCCGCTTTCTATATAAATGTTAAAAAAAACTAAATGCGTAAGAAAATAAGATGTATTTATTTATCAAATGTAAATGTATAAAATTAGATCAATATACCTACAAAAATATGAGTACAGTGTTTTATTTAGAGCGTAATATTGACTAGACATCTATATGTTTTGAGATTCTTAACATAAATTCATGAGTGGTGATTAAAATCTAAAGTATTTTATTAATTGACAATTTGTTAACAAAATTAAATAAATAATCCTTTATACACTCATAGCCTCACAACAAATCAGGCTTGTCTTCTGTTTCGTGGGTGCTGTTATCATACAAAGACGAAGACAGAAACATCCAGATCCAGCACTGAAATCTAAATATATCATTTAAATATCTGTCTGGCCGGTCAGATCCGTATGGTGACCGTTCCGTTCTGCCACAAAAGTAGTAAACTTGTTTTAGTTGAATTATTTTATTATTACTTTTTAAGTGACTTCCCAAAGGAAGAGAGGTTATCTATTCGTCACGTTTTTTTTTTCTATTGAACACACGGTCGCAAATTAATAGACAGTCAGTTGTCTTGCTTATTTTATATTAAACACAATTATAGCATAAAATACTACTATTAATCTATATTTACGTATCCCTGAGTATTTGGTTCTTATTACGTACAATAAAATTATATTTCGTTTTATTCCCCTTTTCGTTACTCCCACTCCCAGTTATGGACTTCGGGAGGAAACATCCAGAGATCTGGATGCCCGATGTGCGAGATATGCGGCTCCATGTCGAATTCGCTCCACCTGTATAAGATAAATATTTCGAGTTACTTTTATTTGTAAAATACCAGATTATACAATTGAGGTTTTTGAGACGTTTTGTCTGTGTATCTATTTCATAAGTTCCTCGAACAACTGAATTTATTTTTTCTTACAAAATTTTATACTAATATGAAACATTTTCTAGAACTTAAGAAGAGTGGAAACAATGAATAATTTAATCCAGAAAATATTTAGTGTCTTCATGTAAAATTAAACAATTAATTACCGTCTGCTTTCGTACTTAAACTGTGCATAGTCTTTACTGCTTCTCACTAATCTTGTTTTCATATATCATAAAAATTTGGATTAACTGTATTTTAGTCATATTTAAAATCAGTCATAGACACTACGGCATCCTTTGGATTTCGATGAATAAATTAAATACCCCATATTAGTGTACCTGCAGCGCTCAACTCTGATAAAGGAATGCTTACGCGAAGGGCGGGATTCCTCGGGAGAGGTTGTAGGCGGGTCCGGCGACGGCCAGGAAGCGGTAGTCGCGGCGCAGCGCGGCGCTCGTGGTCTTGGCGTCCGTGGCGCCGTGGCTGCGGTGGCCCAGCGCGCGGAACGGGAACGTACCTGACAGGGTCCATCATTTTTATAACTTAAACCGAGATCTCTTAGGTCAGGGCATGTCAAATTATAGGTCGCGATCCCTTCGGAGATCGCTAAACCTTCATAAAGGGGGCGCAACGCTTCAGTAATAAAGAGAAATATATTTTGAATAAAAGTTTTATCGAGACATTCACCAGGTGGTAGAACCAGTGTAGTTCGACTGGGGAGGATATCCTTGGGCGTTAGTGACTTATCACTAGGTGGACTGGATGCTCATTTGATACTCGCTTTTTATAAAAATTACCAATATTAAATTTGCAAAATGGTAAAATAAGTCATTGTTCGACCGGGGAGACCTATAGCCATACCTATTTTTAGCGTAAATGCAGTTCTTCTGTTCGGTGGAAGGGTGTGGTTTCCGGCACATTTTAAAATGAGACGATGTAATCCTCAGAAGAAGCACATCTGTGATTGACTTTAGGTAAAATCTCTATATGTTTTATATGCAGTTGCTATATGTTCTATACGAGGCTTACACATGTCCATGGGCAGCAGTAACTTACCATCAGTTGGACTGCGTGCTGGTTTTCTACTAGCATTTTAATATATATTAGCAACCGTTAGCTGGATTGAGATCGTTTCTGGCGGCGACGGCGTTGCAGGCGCTGTAGGGCGGTGCGCACGCGCAGCGCGCCAGCGGGTCGTGCTTGAAGTCGTTGTAGCGGAGCGTCGCGAACATGTCGCGGATGTTGTTGATCCCCGCCTGAGAACATATTTAATGCCAAATCGTGTAATATAAATTTTATTAAAGTGCAATCTTGTTAATTCTTAACTGTTTTACTCCAGTAATCAATAATACTAATATTTTGTAGGAAATGTTGTTTAAAATAGATTTATTGTTTTGTTAGAAATAGATAATTTCGTTCTATCACTGGCGCCACCTGTTCGTAGTCACATTTAAATTCAAAAAAGGTCAAAAGATAGCTCTTTATCAAAGGTAATAATTTGAGATGTTTTGTTTAGTTGAGTTTTGGACTTTTTTTATAATTATGAAGTAGCAAACGAGCAAGCAGCCCACCTGATGGTAAGTGGTTACTGTCGACCACAGATGCGTTGCTACTCCCGAGAACTGAGATGGTCGCCTCATATATAAGTGAGCCGGCAACCACACCCTTCCACTGAAACGCAAGAACTACTTCTCGCTAGAAATAGGTGTGGCGGTGGTACTTCCCCGGTCGAACTTCATTGGTTATATCACGTGGTGTAACTGGACCTGGACTTGGTCTTTAGAAACAGCGACGCGTCTGCTATGATCATGACATAATAATCGTGTTATATCTGTCTTCACTAAAGAGACATGGATAGCAACAACAGCGAAATTAACGGTCCCAAGTCAAACGTTAAAATGTTGCTTAAAAACATATAAGGGCTTCGTTACACATTGCTGTCTTTGTCTAACGGGGATGGTAAGAAAGACATTCTCATCCAAGGCGTTCCAACTTAGTCCTCAAGAGTAGCAACTGATCTGTGGCCAACCTTAGGTAAGATTGATCTTATCCAGGGTTCATTACATATATCCACGGGCTGCATTCGTCATTTGGACCCCTAATCAAACGGACAGCAATTGAGCAAGCACTTGGATATGCCAATAGGTGGACTACATACTCGTTCGCTGCTTCAATATATTAAAAAAAAATCCATCACCAAGTTCACCTTCAATTTTCATTGATTAGCCCGTATGCCTTATCTAGGTAGTTATCTATATATAGACAATTCCGACTCATTGACTTATATATCAACGCACAGCTGAAGCAGCTTTACCTATATCTTTGAAATTTGGTACAGGGGTTCCCTTTATGGTGTAAGTGAGCGATAAGAAAGGATTTTTGGAAAATTAACCCCTACAGGGGTTAAAGGTTAAACCTATTCAGTGACCTGTTTCTTGAGGAAGATCTTGGCGCGAGGGTGTGTGTGGTAGCCAAACCAGTCCCCGAAGGTGGCGACGCGCTCGTTCCCGCCGCTGAGGTTGAACACGCGCGGGAACATGGCTATGTTGTACGACGGGAAGTAGCTCGTGCGGAGCAGCTCTTCTGTTCTGTTGGATCAACATGGTCTAGAGGAAAGGTCGGCAAGAAGTTCTAAGTAGGGTTCAGTGGTTAAGTGGGTAAGGTGGGTTAAGTTGTTGGGATACAAAAGTTCAAAAAAGATCTATTACAGTGGCGCCCCTTGAAATTTTAATTATTCACATTCATGTTTGCAATTCGACGACAAAAAAAAACAAACATTATTTTAGTCCACCATCTTGAGGCGACCATCTTAGTCCTCGGGAGGAGCAACGCATCCGTGATCGACTTCAGATAGAACCTCTATTCTATATGAAGTTGCTTACAGATGTCCATACGGCAGTGACCACTTACCATTAGGTGGACTGCATGCTTGTTAGCAAATTTCAGTCTCAGGAAAAGTTTCACTTACAAATTGTCAATTACATTTTTTTTTTACAATACCACCAGATCGGAACACGACCACAACTGAAAAGATCCGACAAGAAACTCAGCGGGTTTGTCTTTTTAGTTTGTATAATATCTTTTACTTTTCTTTTTTAACAATGTGTTTTTTTACATTGCAATAAAAATATTTATATTGAATATATTTAAGAACATATATAACTTACAAGTCAGCCGCCTCGGTGTACCCGGGCAGTTGCTCCAGCACCCACAGCAAGCCAGGCTTCACGGACCCTGCCTTCTTGGCGGTGCGCGCTTCGAATTTATTGTAATCCACTATGTACCTGTCAAACACATAGAGTACGGCTAGTCTCCGATTTATTCTCTTACCCGGAATAGAAAAATAAAAACGAATAGTTCAGCCTTTTACATTTCTTTTGAATAAATGAGTATCTAAATATTGTGTGAATATTTCAACCTATTGCTGGTATTTATATCGAGCAAAAAAGACACATTCGTTGTATACGAGCCGCTCTTAAATATTTTTTTATTCTATTTTTATATTTGTCGTTACAGCAGCAAGTGAAATACATCATCAGTGAATATTTCAACTGTCTAGCTATCGCAGTTTATGAAATACACCCTACTGACATACGGACAAACAGTGGAATCTTAGTAATAGGATTCCAGTTTTATCTATACCTTCGATCAAATATTTTGATCGAAGATCTATACGGAACCAAAAAATATAATTTTAACTTAATTTGTAAGTCCTTTCGTAGAGTAATACAATATAAAGTCATATGACTTAGTTTTTATTATGTTAATCTAGTTAATTATAAGTTTCATATAAGTCACCACTGATTGTTGTAGGTGCCGCTGTTGTGTTTGCGGAAGATGTCCACCCATTCCTGGCCGGACGTCGCCAACCGGTTGGCCACCATGGCACGAGCGTACTCCATTATCTGGATTATTTAAACACTATCAACATATTAAAATGTTATTGAGAAGGTACGAATAATTAGCACTAGCTAACGGAACGTAACCAAACCACGTGACCATTTCAGCAGGGGGGGGGGGGGTTCTTCAAAATGTTGGTAAAACCACGCTTGGTCACAGGGAGGGAGGTTTTCGTCCAGTAATCAACATCCCTAAAGGAAATCTCGCGCTTTTTGAGCTGTTTGCTACTTCAATCAAAATCCATACGATTGAAATGGGAAGATGCCTCAGATGAATGTCAGCCGGCACCCTTCCACTGGAATGCAGGAACTGATTTACGCTAGTAATAGATGTGATGTGATGCGATTGCAACTTTAACTATCAGTTATCAGAACATGATTGATAACCGTACTTATATACTACGGATGGTCACCGAGGCGAGGAAGGGGGTGTGGGCACTTCACCCACATATCATATTTTACGTGTTTTCAGACGGCTCCCAAAAACACCGCGACAGACAGTACTATTTCTATATGAAGAAAACACTGTATCGAAAACTCAAATTTGTATTAAGAACACTAGACGAGTACACGTTATAAACAAGTGAAGGCAACAATGTCTCTAATTCTCGAGACTCTTATACTGCTAGAAAGTGATCTCATTAGCGTGTTTCACAAATCGTAACCACGCCATCTATTGGCGAAGTGACAAAAATAAAATTACTTATTAACGAAATAAAATAAATTACTCCACTAAACAATCCCTTAAATTATATGCTAGTTATGTAAAATTACAGTATTTTTTACATAATAGTAGCAAACGTCACTCTCCACCAGATAAGTGGCCACTGCAATCCATGGACACTGCAACGACTTCATGTAGAACAGCATCAACCACTGGTGCGTTGCTAATATCGAGGACTGAGATGGTCGCTACATCGGAAAGTAAACCGGCAAACATAAACTTCTATCGAAACGCAAGCATTTCGTCAAGCTTCTACCTCTACCTGATACTCGCTTAGGGGTCATCCATAAATTACGTCACGCGTTTAGGGAGAGGAGGGGGGGGGGGGGGGGTTGATGACGTGTGACATTATGTGATAAGGTGTATGGAGCGGAGCTTAAGTAACGTCACATTTTGAAACACCTATGTGAGCATTAAAATACGAAAATACTATATAAATACTACAATAATATGTTTCTATCGCATAATAATTTAGATAATTTATTTTTATCGCATAATAATTTAAATATAATTTCGGAACTGCTAATAATATAAAATAAAAAATCCTTAACTATAGTTAATTATGCAACATCTCATTAGCGAAAAGGATTGGTCAAAAAATCGTGAAATTCGTGTGCTGTAATATATAGGTAGATGGCCTCTTACTAGCACTGAGACCGATGAACATCTGTAATCAACCTCATATAACTTAAGAGTCCTACATGAGATCCGCTATAGATACATTGTTACCACTAAAGGACTAGTAGGACGAAATGTCTCCAATAAATATTTGTATACTTTCCTTATGAGACCCTTCAAATGAAAAGACCACCACTTAACATTGCTGTTATATGAAAATAGGTGTGGTTGTGGTGACTAAGAAGTCTAACGACTGAATGGAACATTCAGTCGTTAGACCTTTCACCTTTAAATTAACACTTTATTTTTCCTGATAAGTTGAACTATGAAACCTTTAAGAGTAGAGTGAACAGGTTTCTTTTGGATGGGCGTGTACCAACTTGGTCTTCATCTACACTTTCCATCAGGTGAGATGGAAGACAAACGCCTATTCCATTTTTCAACAATAAAAAACACGCCTTCTACACTCATAGCCCCACACTAGGATTTTCTCCTGTGTCGTGGGTGCCATGGACACACAA
>DWNE01006171.1:0-13295 GCA_018249875.1 Cecropterus toxeus | reverse complement strand
GAACTGCTTCACGCTAGAAATAGGTGTGGCGGTGGTACTTCCCCGGTGGAACTACATTGGTTCTACCACCTGGCAACACCTGATAGTTAGCGTGGCGATGCTTGCATTTTTTTTTACTTTAGCGCCATCTATTATACATTGTCGGAACTATTAAGTTTCGAACATAACTAAGCGGATTGCGGTGTTAGTTCGACTTAGTGCGGGGTACTGTTCGTAGATGGAGTTACTTTCAGTATGCTACACGTATATTTAGTTCCTTGTCTTTTTTGCATATAATTTTCACGAACACGATGTTTCACATCTGCCAGGCATCCCGTGACGGATTTTTTTACCAATATTCAACTGTTAACTTTTAATAAATGTTAAACGATCTTAAAAAGTTGTAGGTATCTTTGAAATTTGTACATTAATAACCTTCCAAGTATACAGAGATTTGATAACAAACAATCAAACAATGTCGTGCTATGAATAATCAGAATAAATACCCACAGCCCTAACAAAGCTAAAACACAATCAAAATGCAACAGAACTAGATGAAACATGGTTAAAAGTTCCAAACAAGATAAACCAGTTTCGATTATCTATTCAGAGGACAAAATACAAAATGGCGGCGGTTGGCATCACATTGTTCGGACAGAAACTGCATGACGAATGCAGTACAGCAGAACCGTTATGCATCACGACTCGTCGTTGTCATTAGCGTTAAATTCAGTCTCTTAATTAGTTCTGTTGAAACATAGTAGTGGTAGGTTCATAGATCGACTCTGGAAGAACCACTGCCATACCAACTTCTGTTTTACAACAGTTTTGGGCTGATGTTCTTGTCTAAGAGGTGTGGTAAGGGAGACATACTTAACCGAGGCAATCCAGTTTGGCCTTTAGCAGGAAAAAACCACTCGTAAGACTCTTATTTAATGTTAATTACAGGCTTGGTCGGCAGTGTCCACTCACCATCAGGTGGACATGCTTCTTGTCTACTTCCATATCATAAAAAAAGCCGTCACCGGACGCCTGGCAGATGTGAAACATCGTGTTCGTGCAAGCATAAAAGACAAGATTGCTACACTAAATATACAGCATAATGAAAATAACGCCATCTACGAACAGTACCCCGCACTAAGTCGATCTAACACCGCAGTCCGCTTAGTTTATTTCGATATGTAATAGTTCCGACAAGGTATAACAGATGGCGCTAAAATAAATAAAGGCAAGCATCACCATGCCAACAGTCACGTTTATATGCCCCTAAAGATGTGTCACATTAAAAAGCTATTCTGTAATAAATGCTAAAATGCCTGATATTATATTTCATTATTATAAATAAATAAAAATGGCGGAGATCCTAAACCTTTGAGAATAGCATCTCTTGTATTAATCTAGTTAATTTGACAAAGAAAAGTGTTTTCGTACGAAAAATGAATTCCCGTCGGCGACTGGCATTCCGTAGAAAAAAAAAAACAAGTTACTTAAATTCCCCGGTTCGCTTAAGTTTACATCCTGGTCTGACCAGGTCCAGATTTAATTTACATCTGCGATTTCGTCATTCTCATTTTCTACTGAAATTTCTGTAAACAGCACGGAGATTCTCGCTGGAGATTTACTAAAGACCGTTCGAAATTGTGCCCGTAAACGCCATTATGGAATTTAGAGCTTCGCAAACAGACGACATAAAATGCTTGAGCATCTTACAATAAAATAAAATTTATATCCACTTAGGAATAAACATCTATCAAAAAAAAAATATTTATTCGTTTTCCACGGTATATATTTGTCACCGCCTTTAATTTTTGCAGAACTTCAAAACGAGTTTAATAAGCTTTCTCTCAACAAGTATTGTTTTACGTTTTCACCCCTACATAGTGCCCATACATAGAGCAAAGTTAATAAACTCGTACTAAGGAAACAGATCCTCGAGATTGGCTTTAATAGTATTTAACCATTTAGCATTAAGACTTTTGTACAACATTTTTAGTCAATCAAATTAATAAATATGAATATTAGGGCGCCAGAATTAGACCAGGTTTACATAGTGACGAAATACGAAATTATCGGCAAGATAACAATTTTACATTCATCGGAATTGGTTATAAACGGGACATAAAGTGAGACCGCTCTTAGGGTTAAATTTTTATTTTAAACATAGGAAGGGATTTTGATGGCCCTCCCACGTCGTGAAAACGCGTTATCTTTAGATTTAGAGCTAGCGGGCAATAATAATACCCAGTGAAATGGTGATTCAACGTCTTCAGTACCGCGGTACACTTGCGTCCCTGATTTACTACTGACATTCGTATGAAATATGCTCTTAATAATATTAACGCATGTATAAATTTGTACGAATCACTTCCACATGGGTTTCATGACAGCGTTAATGACAATAAATTTATTAGCAACCGCTCAACAGTGCGGAGTTCATGAAATATAGTTGGTAATGGATTACGAAGTGCGTATGTACTTTAATGTAGGAAATAAGGAAATATAAAAATATTGACAATGTTGAAGGAAAACGACAGACTCCTAACAGATCTCAAATTTAGTCTCATTCCGAGACGGTGGTAATAAAAATATTAGAACTAAAAAGTAATAGTGATAGCAAGGGCTAACAATAAAAACGAACGAAACTGAAACTTTGAGTACAATTACACAACAAATACAAACTTTGAGCTGATTACAATAATCGATCCGGCGAACTAAGTATTTTTTCGTTATGTCAATTTCAACAAAAAAAAATACACCAACATAACGCCCCGAAGCGAAGGTAACTCAAAACAAAATTCCATATAAAATACCTGATACATAACATTATTTTACAAAAATCATTCTACATTTCTACAGTATTTTTGCAACCACCGCGCAAAGGTAGCTATAAATTGTCCACGCTAAATTTAATCAAATCAACCTACGTGTTTGCCCTTTCTTACGAAGGGCCAAAAAAGTCGAATAGAGCTTATTATTACGGAACCCATAAATCAAGTAATAAATCACACAACTATTACGCCAATTACGCAGCGTTGCTAATCCGATGCCGGTCCGGGTCGGTCCGGGTCGGACCGGACCCAACTTGCACTTCACTTAACTGATTTATGTACGCCGATAAGCAGATCGGAAAGTTTTTTGCGGTCGCTACGCAAAATCACACATTGGTTTTCGAATATCGATATAATTATATTCAATAAATATTTTTATACATAACGTTCTTTAACGATTAGAGAAGTTCAACGAATCCTTTGACATGTTTATGTTTGAATTAAATTTATAACAAATTAAAAATTGTTGTTTATTACTTAGTCCTATTCATGGTTTACACGGTGATAAATATATCCTATATGTTAATCCAGGTCCTGCATGAACTGTGATAAATTTAATGCAATTGGATTTTTCGTGACAGAGTTAGAATCATCCATCCACCTACACAAACATCCATCTTTGGAAAATTAGTAAGAAGTTGTTAGCTCACTGATACGTTTATAGAAAACGAGCAGGAAATAATTAGTAATTACATTATGTAAGATAAAAATATAGCTGCTTTGCAACAATAATAACCCAACGTAAAAACGCTAATTTTGCACGTAAAAATTAAACAATACTTTTTTTTTTAATAAATGACGTTAATAATAAAAAAAAATTGAACAGTCATTAACAGCGATGTGGTTACAGCGCCAAGTTAATTCTAGGCTTTGTAGATAAAACTGCATTTTTGAAGAATTTTGATTTGTGGTTACTCTACACGGATAACAAATTCGTGTAAAGGAGCTATACGTATACTCAATCAAGTTAAATATATATTTTTACCCAATAATCGTTTCTGTATACCTAAATGTTTTATTACTACTAATTAATATTTTTGCAGAAAGAGCCTAACTAAAATTTTTATGAAGCATTTCATTCAGAATTACTCATCTTTCCTTTTTATTTCAGCCCCCGCGTGTGTAAGCCTACGGGGTCCCCTAGTTGGCAAAGAACGAAGAAAAACTATTGTTTCCAGCTCCGGTTTCGTAGCGCGATATTTTGTAATATGTTATCTGGGAAGGATTTGTGGCTATACGTTAGCGTGCCCTCATTTCAGCGATATTGATCTTTGTCACCGATTTCCATATCAGATGATTGGACAGGATCCAAAATTAACTAACTGCCATATTACTGTAATTTAAGTAACTTAATTAAAGCTTTAAGTTAAGTAAAACTTATTTATGGTTTATATTTGATTAACACATTTTTATTGTGAATATAATTTACTTTGATTAATACTTCAATTTCTCGTCCACAAAAGATATTTCCCAAAGCGCAAAGCTCCGGATGAAAGATCCATGTCAAAACTTGTCACAAAAATTGGGTGGCAGTTTGGTGTCAAAATAGTAACCGAATAAATAGAGAATAACCGAAATATTTGTACGAATTTCCTGCACACCACACACTGAACAAACACATTAATTACATCCGTTAATAATAACTTTGCAAGGCTACGATTTGCGTTACTCTTTGTGATCTTAAACATAAAGAATAAATATTAACAATGTTATTATTACTTTTGTGTTCGTGCAAAGATACTTTGAGGTAATTTACCGAGTTCAAAAAGGAAGAGGATATCAATTCGGTTGGTATGTTTGTTTATGTATGTACAATGTACATATAGGTAGATTTAGGTAAATTTATAGATTTATGTTGAAGGCTGAATTAACGTTGTATTTATATATCTGTTTATGTGTTCACGTACATTTATTTATGTCCAATGAGCCAAAATTAGTGATAGTGTCATCACTAAAGAGCGTGAAAATCAATCGTTTTAACAAAAAACGGGACTTGTACGGGTTACTAGCACATAGCTAAATAAAAGATGTTGTAGAGTATGTAACCGTTATAATAAACTTGAAAGATGAATGATGTTGTTAGTGAAGAGCACGCGCGGTTTGCTTTCCGAAATCGTACTAATTAATATAACTAAAGAACTCTCGTGGCGCGTAAACTGCTGACGCGACGACGTGGTGTACGGTTGCACCGTACAGGACTATCTACTAAACTAACATGAATTTAAATTATTTATTACTTTTTTGTAACATTGAAGTCGTTTGTATATTCCTTTTTTTTATACAAACACCTACTTGTACTTAACTATTTAAACTATTATCTGTTATCATTATTAGTGGATATAGGCGCGGAGGCTTGATCTCCTAAATCTAGATCATAGTTTATAAATAAAGCCGTTATTGACAAAATTTAATATTACAAGCGACGTTACAAGATAATGTAAAATTGAAATTGTCCCATTATGTGTTACGCCACCGCAATCCATCACGGGTAATCGGAAACTATCAATGCAAAAACGAGCATAATTTACCGTGAGTCGCGTTTTTCAGTACCAAATTACTGTCATTACTACCTCACGTTTGCGGTGCAAAACCACTAAACGTTTAATTTTGCACTATTATTCGCCTTGCCCAATGGTTTGCACGTAACTGCCTGATTATGCCACTCTTTTGGTTTTTTAAAGTGGTCTTGACGACGATTTCTTATTTCTTCAACCTTAAATTCAAATTTTTGACATTTTATGAATCTTTCAATGACGATTTTTATGTAGCTAGGTATTTTACTTATTTTATTTTAAGTTATACATCTTTTGGCGCGTTAGGGAAAGATGATGAGAGTATTTTTTTTACGACGCGCGCGCACACCGTCTTGAAAAACCGACACCCTGAAGTTAGCTATAGTCAAAATTTTAGTTTTAATTTTATTTTATTATTTCATTGTTATTTATTATTATTTTTTTAATAAATAAAAAATGTGAATTTCTTTAATTATCTAGAAATATTGATTTGTGATATTTAAATAAACTTTAATTAACTAAATAATGCGTTATAATAAATCATTCAATGTTAAGTAAATACCTTTTTTCTATTGTTAGTGTTGTTTTTTCTACAAACGTAGAATAAGATGAAAGATAAAAAATTTAAAAAGATTTCTATCTTGTTACGCCAAAGAAGTATAACTTCTAATGCGTATACATAAGTACACACGCATTTTTTTCACATTCATCAAACTACCATGCATCCCATCAATATTGTTAGAACCCTTTGTGACTCGACTGCGGTGGCAACATTGTCACCTTATCTCAAGTATAACGAAAGTTTTCAACATAAAAGTATTTTATTTTGAAAATGTATATACCAGAAACACCTATATGAGATATATGATTATGTAGGGATAGCAGTTGGTAACCAATTAGATAAACCTCCTAATCTCCTTAATACAGATTGTACAACTACTGAATATGATACGATTAATTCAACAGCTAAAAATAAACTAGCCTACACCAAATTAAAAAAACAACATTGACGCAGTCTGGTAAAAATTGTTATTTTTTTTGTTTCATACCGTAAGACCTTAGACACAATACTATTTCAGAACAAAGGCTCAGATTAATTATATTTATTTGTACATATTTTGGAGTTTAGATTAGACCTTTTGATAAAATCAGTGCCTACCTATCACAAAATGGAGATCGTGCGAATTTAACAATCTGCGCTCAAAGAGCCCAAGGCTAAAGCATAATTGCTTAAATTTAGCCTAGTAATTACCTCGTCCAGGCACACCGCCCGCTCGCTCGTTACCAACAAAATTAACGTCAACTTTCTGTTAGATAATATTGTAGAATTTGCAAGCAAAATCAAATGCAATATTGCTACAGAAAACGTTATGATAATATTGAACTTTGCTTTCGAACTGAATTTTATGTAGGCAAGAGGGATTGGGGTTTAAATCTGAAACACGCTTTTATCTCAAAGGCATATGAAAAACATACAATGACATAAAATAAGAAAACTAATTACAGGGTGACAAAGAATCTATGCGAATATGCAACAAAATATTATAAATATAAAGAAACCTAATTTAATCATACGTAGACGTTCTTTTAAGGACCGTAGATGAAATCATACGTTTTTTTCTATTTTTATCTTTATTTCTTTTTCTATCTTTATTATCATAATTGGATGGTACGTGTTTAGTATTGTACACTAAATATAAAAGATTACATGAGAAATTCGTAGCTACCCTTTTGGATTAAGTCAAAACGTCTAATATTGTTTATATGTACAGGTAATCAAACTACTGCAACGAAAATGTCTCTAAAATGTACATAAAACGCAATAAGTTTTGAAGTGAGTACATTATATTCGTCAAAATTTTAGAATATTTGATGATCCGTAATCCTTATGATTATGCTTTAAGTTATCAATTGTAATAGCAACCATATTTGTTAAACTTGCAAATACATTCGTGATAAACCTTCTTATAGATTATCATTGTGGTCAATGTGCCCAAATCAGATACTAAACTGTTACTGAACCGGTTTTAATCGTATACAATGTATTGATGTAATTCTTGCTATTGAGTAGTCAGTCGACATTTGCGTCGGCTAAACTAATAACCAGATTTGATTTGCATAAACTATCATAAAAACTAAACGCGCTCTTTAGTAACTTAATATGTTTATTAAAGTGAATAATTAAGCCGGTTAATATTTGATTTAATAGTATAAGAATAGGAATATCAGCTAATAGGTCTTGGATTCTATTCCCTGTTCAGTGACGTATTCGTCATCGTCGTTCATCGATGCGAATCTGTCTGTTCTGTCGCTTTCTTCTAAACTACGCAATGGATTTTGTACCTATATAGAAGTACGATTTAGTAACTCTAACGATAAGGCAGATGGTTTAGCGTATGGAAAGTATTCACCGTAGTCTATGTACATTTGCAACACCAAGATAGTCGCTTATGTATCAAAGCTAGCAAGCTTCGTAAGATATTTTTTGCACCTCTTTGAAGTCGGTCGATATTTTTGCACCTTTATGAAGAATCCTATCTGAAAAGCTCCAGGAAATACCTCGGAAGGTTAATTCCATATCCTGCACGTCCTTGGCTAATCTTAATTTGCTTTTATGTAGATGGCTATGACAACCAGACCTTAGAATACTTATCTTTTTAAAATTTGCGCAATTGCGTATTTCAATATAAGTAGGTAGTAGGTATATATAGTTATGGCATTGTAATACGGATTCTAACACCAGTGGCAGTAGATACGTGATCCTTGATTTGTACTTGAGGTTAAAGATATCTACAATCTTCCGTATTCGTCTCATCATAACCTTAATATAGAATTTGTATTAATTTACCAAACAGATAGTAATAGTAACAATCGGATATGTACTAGGTACAGCTGGTAGTAAATTTTCATTACCGGTTATAGTCTTTATATCACGACATAAAAGACACGGTCTAACTTATAATATCTTCGATCTCTTATATCTTCTCTTATATAAAAAAGCAATATAGTACACACCATAGGCTTCCATCTATTGCAGTGAGAACGCGTGCCGATCTAGATCCAGTTAAGGGTTGCATCCGCTACTTGTAAGTGCCCTTACCACACAATTTACTCCCTTGCAATCAAACACAGCGCTAATGCTATTATTGAACGTATTCACTTGAAATAAGAGTTGTTTCACCTTTATTTCTACTTAAATCAGGTATTAAACATTTGCACAGATGACCTCATTAGTTCGTGTATATTTTGAGCGGTGACAAATTATCTTCTTACTACAAAAACAAATGACTTGTAACTAAGTAATGGCTAACGGTACATTGCGAAATAAATCAAATTACATTCCTACAATATATGACCCACATGGTGGAATGGCCACCGTACCTGACACGCAAAAGGTGCATGGTTCGATCCCCGGCGAAATGATAAACTTTAATATCTATTGTAGACCTAATCTAATAACATTGAATTTTAAGGATCTTACTAACACCTTATGGATGTACATCTGAAATAAAGTATATTCTAAATATAAAAGTTCTGAACTATGAGTATAGAAAGCGTTATTAAAAAGAAGAATACAATGTCTCATGCCAAATGAATATTTTTGAAAAAATGTTGTTACGTATTTAATACAAAGTTACATGTTGCTTTTATCAATACGGCTTCGCTGAGGTACACGGATTTACAGCCCTCAATATGTTTACGAAGGAATATGAATAGTATGTAAAATATTTAGGATTATCTGTATGTTTCATTATCCTGGTTATGTCAGCTCCGAATAGCCACACCCATTTCCGTGACTGTCGTTAGAGGATACTAAGGAATTGAATACAGGAGAAATGGACGGCAGTTTTCCGAGAAAATATGAATAATAGAGCATTACATACCATTTTATATCTTTATGTTGAGAAATAACAATATTATGATAGGGGGAGAAACACGCTGAAACCTTTCGTTTAAATAAAAACATCAGTGCATTGCCTTTAATTTGACTAAGCACTATCGTGCTTTTCGATCTGCTATACTTACCATTATCCATAGCCTGACCGCAGCCTGAATGATAATATACATAATCGCGGTAAAATTTAACTTGTGGGACTGTAAAATAAAAGTAGCTTAATGAACGTGCCGTGCTGTAAATAGCTTTAATCCATAATTAAATAATTGCTAATTGCAATTTTTTAGGGTTCCGTACCCAAAGGGTAAAAACGTAACCCTATAACTAAGACTCTGTTGTCCTTCTGTCCAACTGGCCGTCTGTCCGTCTGTCTGTCACCAGGCTCTATCTCATGAACCGTAATAGTTTGACAGTTGAAATTTTCACAGAATCATCTGTGAAAATTTCAACTGTCGAACTATTCTTCTTGCGTGCTTCTTTCGTCGCTATAACAACAAATACTAATAACAGAATTAAAGAAATATTCCTCCCATACAATAAACGACCGACTCGCACTTGGCTGATTTGTTTTAAGATACAGATAGTATCTGTCCCTCCTGATTGAAATGAGGAAAGTCCTATATTTAGAATATCGATATCTTCCTCGAACGTAGGTTGTCTTTGAAAGGCTTCCCACGATATTTTTTTAAGTTATTCAAGTTTATTTCTGCTTATATAAGCCAAACATAAATTGTAATTCGTAATTGTAATAAAATACTAATTACCTACTTAAACAGAATTTGATTGGTAGGTACTTAAAATCGTAATTAACGTAGTTGATTGGTAGGTACTTAAAATAGTAATTAACGTAGGTAATCAGACATTTTGAATCAAATTAGTGTTTCGTGTAATGTTAAGTTTTGGTTTATTTACGTGTGTCCGGTATCTGTGACAACAATTAAAGTCAAATAAAAAATTAAAAGAGAAATATGTCTCTTACTTCTAACACAAAACTTTAAAAAAAATTGAAAATCGGTCCACGAATGACGGAGAAATCAGTGAATATACATAAAAAAATACAGTCGAACATAGAACCATCACCTTTACGAAGTCCGTTAAAAATATAACATAATACAGCACAAATAAAGGAAAAACAAAATAAATATAACTATTTGCACGTAATACCAAAAAGATCATGCGACTATCTTTTGTCATGGGTCCACAGCTGGGCAAAGGTCCTGTATCTCACAAATGGAAGAGGTCTGAGGAATACTTCACCATGATGCTCTAATGAGTAATTTTTAATTTATATGTATTTAAATCCGTTTCCAAACTACCTGCTTATTTAAATTATAATGAACATTCAAAAATAAAAACTTTATTCTGACAGACTCGTCTGGAGATAACGCTTAATTAACTTACTTATATACAACTCACTTGTATGCAATAACAATAAATTATTTTCGTAATACCATTTCCAAGTGCAAAAAATTGGCAGCGCGAGAAATAGGCTTTCAAAGGCAAGTAACGTATGAGCACCGCCAAGTATCGGGGTCATCGGCATATCTATGAATGTATAGCACCGATGCACGCGTGACCATCTCGGTCAGAGGTTAGGTTACCGACCAAAACAATATCAACGACTTACCCGAACCAGCATTATGTTCCCGTTACAAGATTCGCTTCAACAATCAACGGCAATGCTGACACGAACGTTACACGCACACATACAAAACCGTAGTAAACGTCACATCAACGTTTACATCGTTAATTACACAGTTTCTTCATGTTTTTACGCACTGACAACGACACACACTATGCAGCACCACTAACTCTATCACATTTGTCGGCCACAAGTCATTCTAAGGGCATGAACCATATAAAAAACGTAATTTTTCGCGAAAGACAGCCTAATCACCACTCCTTTTCTCTCACAGATTTCTATGATAGCGAACAGCTGCGGTGCGTGGTTGTACCAAAACAAATACTTGTAGTGCCATCTACTATTGTCTTTAGAACTGTCTCAACGAACAACTGTAGCAAAGCAACAAACGTTGAGCACATCAAGGAAGTCGCGCTTCACGTAGTTTAGAACTGTATTCACAGATGGCGCTGTTCAATAGTAATACTGATAGTAAAATTACCTGGTTTTTAAATAAAATGCTAAATATAATTATTATATTTTAAATAAATGTTTATAATAATTATCTCGTAGGGATTACGAATACAACTATTATAATTGAATTATTTTTTATAAAACCGAGTAGTCCTTTAAGTTACACCTGAATAAAAAATATTGTAAACGATTAGTGTATTTAAGTCATAAAAAAATATTTATATATATCAATAAATAAAAGTAATAACTCCGCCGAGACAGTGATTTAACACTGCCGTGACCAGGATTCGAACCTGGGTTACTACGGCCACAACGTAGGGTCCTAACCACTAGACGATCACGGCTATCGGAGCGATGTAAATGTTATCGAAATATACCAATACTTTAAGTCTGTATTATTATAATCTTTATTCATTATCAATATTAATAAAAGATTAAAAACTAAATTATTATTATTATTGTAATAATGGCTGCCTTAAGCGAAGTTCATATTTGCGGTTGGTATTACCAAATAGACAGCATGAAGAACCAGTTACACCTCATAACTGTCTGCGGTTGTACTTAAGTGACCGTACGCGGTGGTAACGTATAGAATTGTCTAATTACTTCAGAAGTTTAAAAGTTATAATGAATATGATAGTTATAGTTTCGGACTGAAAGTTTGGTTTCGGTTTCGGTCGAGTTTCAGGAAAAAACAGGTTTCGGTTAATTTTCGGTTCAAAACTTGACGAAACTACTACCGAAACCGAAACTGCATTTGGAAGTTCTCGCGTTGTAATCGATCATCGGTCGGCGCGTTGAATTTCATCCAAACGACAGTATTCAAAAGTAAAATATACCTACTCAAATAAATATCTCATCTTTTTCTAGTATTCTTAAGGCGCAGTTAATATTTTTTCTTAAATGAGGGGTTATATGTTAATTATCAAAAGTGAAATGTTAAAAAAATACTTTTTCCTCAAAATATGAACCTTGTTAGCAAAGTTTCGATCGTAAATACCACTTTCGGTCGGACACTAGATACTTAGGTATTTATTTAGTTTCGTTTTGGTTTCTTAGATTACAACAGTAGTGTAATAACGAAATAGTTTATTGTGGATTGGTAAATTCATTAGTGTTTGTTTTTGATACAGAAGGAGAAAATTTCCTTCTCTAGCTATACTCTATATGTAATGTAATCACGAAAAGGTAAAAAAATATTGATTTAAGAATTTATTAATTACATTTGATATTGATGTAATATGAATTAAGTATTATACTTAAGGAACTGTTTCTCGAAATCCTTTTTACATACATATTATATTTTTTAAGAAATTGTATATACCTATAATGATGTTGATGAATTAGTTGATTGTCAATATAAGTATTCGAAAATCCGTCAGTGACATACAGCCAGTTATTTCATTGTAATTGTTTCCTTAAATTAAACTTCTGATGGACCTCCGTTAATACCATATTTTAATTTTGGAGAAAACAAAGGTAAAATTGATTGTTGGCGTAGAGATCCTTGCATTTATTTATTTTTGCGTCATCTGTTATATATTGTCGGAATAATTAAGTATCAAACAAAACTAATTGGGCTGCGTGTTAGTCCGACTAAGTGCGCGATACCGTTCGTAGATGGCGTTATTTTCAATACCTATGCTATAATAAATGTAAAGTAATAACAGGAACTAAATATATTACATTTAGTTCCTGTTATTATCTGCCAGGCGTCCCGTGACGCAAGTTTTTTTCATTTGTGAACTTGGTAAAACTAACAAATAATACTGGAGATAGTATTATTTGTCAATTTTAGCAAGTTCTAAACTTCCATTTTTATTAAACTACCGCAGCACTAATACTACCAGTATATGAATTTGTTTTCAACACAGTAGAAATGTATTGCGGCAAGATCCATAATGCACATCTAAATGACGACCCGCGTGGTCGAGCGGTTACCATACCGGTCTGACGCGCAATGGGTCCCGGGTTCGATTCCCGGC